>WBMY01014855.1:399432-434220 GCA_013397315.1 Donacobius atricapilla | reverse complement strand
CCGCACCGCGGCACCCCGCTGCCGCTGCGCCGCTGCGGGCGGGGGACCGCCGTCGGGAGATGCCGGGCAGGAGCTCGGAGCTGCGAGCGTCCGTGGGCAGGGGGTGCGGGACGACGTGCAGGGGGATGCGGAGACCAGGGGGATGTGGAGAAATGTGCGCAGGGATGTGGAAGGAGAGGGGGATAACAGCGGGGCAAAAGGATGCGGAAAGACAGAGGGATGCGAGAAGACCCGCAGAGGGATGTTCTGCAGGACAGAGTCCCGCCGGGCCAGTGTTTCTGGTGTGGGAGCAGCGCTTCTTTCCAGCGCTCTCGCTTTCCTGTGGGGTTTCTAAAATTCACGTCGGCTCCCCGCTCCCCTCGAAGGCGTGGGATGTTGCGACGGCAGGGCCCGGCGGGGGTCAGGGCTGCCATTACAGCTGCCGCCGTGACCTGGAGCTGCGGCTCCATCCACCCTGCCAGGTCAATGTGAGGGGCAGAGCTGGACAGTCAGCCAGGCACTGGGTGGCTACACACTGGGAAAACTTGGCCTCTGCCAGGAGTCATGCACATTGCCTGAAAACTGGGGGATCCATAATCACTCTTGCAGTAAATCCAAGAATCCACTTTTATTTCCAGGAAAATGTTCACTCTTTTCTAATGGCAACAGACCAAGGTCAGATGCTCACATTTATGAACCTCCTCTCTCAGCTATCATTCAGCATCTTCCAGGTTCTGAGAGGGCAGAACATAAGCCATCCTGCCATTGCAGAGAAGGGCTGGAAATGCCTCTGGTAGCAATATAGCTGGGCCATCACAGGGCCACAGATCTCTCTTTGAGAGAACTCAGTCGCCCAAAGATGAAGTGCTGAGCTGAAAGTAATCTTCCTTGCTCAGCAGAAATATTTCATAGCAGGTATCTCACTGCAGTTCTTACCATTTCCAGATATATGTTGAAATAAATCAATCCATAATGGATTCCTGTGGCAACATCCGTCTAAGGAAATGAGTTATGGTATCTTGGCTTGATATAAATGGAAGAGGACATTTTTGTAATTTTTAACAATTAGGCATGGTTCTTAGCATGTATTTTGGCATTCCCAGGAAATATGACTTAATTGAAGGGGCAAACTCCTGGAAATATTTCTCTTGCCTGCATATTTCTTGCTTTGCCTACACTGCGTGAGGCAGCTGACCTAGGAAGGCACAGACACCGTGATGATTTTTAAGGTTTAATGGCAAGATATGTAATACTTACTGCAGTAGTGCCCATATTTTCACCTAGGCTTTTTCATCAGGTCATTGTATGAATCCTGAATGTGATGGAAGAGAGGATTCATCCTTATGAGACTCACAAGACCTGCAAAATGAGTACACAGGAGGTGGAAGAACAGTTATCCATAGCAACCCTTGGAAACAAAGATAGAGGTGAAGACAAATACAGGCTAATTATAAATATCCATTTCTGATCTATATACAGCCTAGTAACATGCTCAGAAAAAATTATTACAGGAAATAATTTAGGCTTGCACAGTGGAAAAATGATATATACTTAACAGCCTTTGCATCTAATTATCAGGCAAGTTTCTAAAAACTGCTCAAACCTGGCCAACTTTTATACTCAATATCTCTCTCTGATGTGGTTGAACCAAGACAAAAACAGGTACCAGAGATCTCAAGGAAACAGCTCATTTCACTCCAGCCATGTCATTTTGATATCTAACTTGTAAATCTAATATCCTACTCATAAATTATATATATGCCTTTCCAAAGTATGTATTTGGATAGGTAATTCTAACATACCTAATCTGCCTTATTCAGTTAGTTACTCTTGCACTTGCCATATAATAGATGTAGTGTTCTTAAGTATTACTCATAGTCTAAAATAATATGTGCACCAGTGATAAATATTAAATTTGCAAATATATTGAAAATCACCCTGAATTCACCTGTTATCTGCATTATTAAGTTTACAAACAATTTGGACCAAGACATAAAAGTACCTCAATGAAAACAGCTGTTATCATTATTTGAATGGAAATAAGATGTCCTTTTTTAAACTATTACATATATACCGCATATAAACTCCTTAGATCCATCTAGTCTTCCAGGGCTGAGTTTCATTGAGATAACATCATTCCTTCTGCCCAAGCTGTATCACCATGTATTGTAAAATAACAGGCTTTGGGTTAGTTTGGCTTTGACCTTGCAATGCTCAGTGTCACTGACGTCATATTAGGATGTCTTATGAACACATAAATTACATAGGAGGAACCTCAGATTTATGTGGCATTTCCTCCAAAAAACTCTGCTTCCCTCCATTAGCATGGGTCAGCCAAGAGGGAGAAGGAGTAAGTCTCCTATCCAAAGGAAGGGATGAGTCACTGAGGTAAGTTGGAATTAGAAGTGAGTGAGCAAAGTTGGTAGATGTTACATCTTTTTTTTTTTTTTTTTTTTTTTTTGGTAGGGCAAATGGACCTTTTCTTATTAGAATGTTTTTTTCCCCTGATTTTAGGGGGAAGAAAAATACTTGTGCCTGATCTAAAGGAATTTATTGTTTCTTCTGTAATGTCTTGGTTTCCTCTGTTATGTATAGTTTATGTACAAAAAAAAGATTTTTTTTTAAATTAAATCAGTTGTTGTTTATCAGCCTTGTTTTATCAAGGCTAGAGGAAAATCAGATAATTCTGTGTCTGGCATAGAATGAAAATACAGTAACTGAGCCCAGAAACTCCTTATAAAGTAGCTGGGAGAGCAGGGTGGAAGTTTACCAACAGCTCAATCAGACTCTGAAGCAACAGCAGTAAATCTCCTTGGCAGAAGCATTATAAAGATCCACTCTGCCAGCAACTGAAGCAGTAGGATCTGAGATTGCAAACTCAACAGCAAGAAGACAGCAGCAATCCTACTTTCCAGCCCTTGAGAACCAAAGACCAAAGTAAGGGCAGTCTTATGAAGACTTGTGTAATGGTCCACAGAACCTAGGCCAGAAAAAAAAGAACCCTAAAAATCCTTTATAGGTAGTCTTGATCAGTTGCTTGGAGTATAAAAAGTGGCTTTGGTATAAGTGGGACATCATTGGTATGGTCCTGCTTTGGAAAGGAAGGGACTTGAACCTTTGTTGCAGTCCAGCCCTTGGTTTGCTATGGGCATCCATATATATGGATGGGAGAATGAATGGAAGCCTGCAAAAGTGGGTCCTGTCAGCTTTTTGGTTCTCTTTTTCATTAACAAGGACTCCATTGGGTCTTTGGGCCCAGATTTGAGCTTTTAGAGTCCAGAATGATCTTTGTGAAATGGAATTGTAGTGCTGAGTTCTACTGCACTGTTGACTGCACTGAGTTCAACTGTCTGTTGACAGTAGCCACAAGACTGGCTCCTCTGCAGCTAGAACTAAAAATTAGGCTCAGCCTTGATGTCTGAATTTGACTGTCTAGGACTGCAATGAAATGCTGCCTTCTACCTGCAATATTGAGCTCACACAAGCTTCTGTGGTGTCTCTGTCCTATGGGTTACAAGAGGAAAGGTGACCCTTGGCCCACGCCAGCTCTCTTCAAGGACAGGACAAGAGGTTGCAAAATCAACACAACTCAGTGCAGTCTTAAGCAGAAAAGTGAAGGGTGGTTTCATTTTTCAAAGGGTCCACGATTGATGCAAGGAAGCTTCTTAGTGATGTGCAATCCCAGAAGTCTGGTCTGAATGAGTAATGGAGGCTTGCAGCCACTTTTGCCCATGGAGAACAACTTATCTGCTAAATGACAGTGGCCACACATAGTTCTGGGGGTTTGGAGAACTTCAGCATCCTAAAGAGGTGGTGCAAGACTGATTTTAAGTTATTGACACAGGTATTATGACAAGACTACTGCAAACAGACCATACCATTTCAGCTTTTCTGCAAGGAGAACAGATCTCTTCAGAGAGAACCTGTCCTTCATGCAGCAGCAGAAGTGAGATAGCTAGTTAAGGTAAGTGTGCATGATCATGCTGCAGAGAATCCACACCAATTAACACCATGTCTGCTCACATTTACTCTGCAGAAACTTCTGGAATCCTCTATGACTAGGGAACACAGAAGAAAGCAGAGATTTCCCAGTTAATCCTGTAGCAGATGTTATAGTTCACCTACATTAATTGCAAACTCTGACCAGGACATTCTTTTCTATGCTGATTTCCAAAAGTTGATTACACAATCTTAATGTGAAGAGTACAGCATATGTAGATCCAGCTCTGTTTCCTCCTGTATTAGGAGTGTGATAAAAGCCCAGCACAGTATTTTAGCATGAACATTTAGAACTGGGCTTCCAAGGCATGGTCATCACAATCATCTTAAAGTCTCCTGCTCTGGCTTTATTACAATCTCTCTTGTGAAAAATTTGCCTGTCTTTCCCATACCTTGTCCATTAAATAGACATATTAATCTTCTGTTTGAGATAACGGGAGTTCTGGCCTGTGATTCAGTGTTGTCTTACAGTGTTGTCTGTATGTCGTTATATGTTTTGGCAGGATGATCTTTTTTGCTTCATAAGCTGCAGACCTAAATAAAGTGTGGTAATCACTGAATCACCTGTGGTGGAAGTCTCTTCCTGTTAAGCTGGCCAGCTGCTGAATTCCATGAGTGAAGACTACACTTTAGGGTATACCTTGGAATTTTGAAGAATTAAAATTCTCTCAGGTGAGGAACATTGGAGGCACTCTTATTAATCAAGTCAACTCACTTGTCAGACTTGCTGGGTAGTTCCAACAATGTACGTATGGATTTTATACTACATTGTTCTTCAGCAAAACATCTTTTCCAGCAAACACCTCAAGGAATATTGCAGTCAGATACCTGTTCAGAGATTAATCTTTGTATCCTTGAGCACATACTGTACTCTGAAGCTGGAATGTAATGAGAAATTTTATTTTTATGTGTGTACTTTAGAATGGGGTTTCACTGTTCAATATTGTTGGAAAACTGAAAATGCATGGCAGTGTATCTGAACTGGATTTTTTTTCCCTGCAAACCACAAGAGAGCATGAAAATGGCCCCTGTTTAACTACTTTCCTCTTGAAGCTTCACTTCCAACTGACCATGCATTTGCCAACTCTAAAGCCATTGCGCTCCTGGGACCCAGTTATTTAGTTCCAGGTGTTTACAGTATGCCACCACAGAAATATGTTCTATTTACTAAATATATACCTTCCCAGCAGCGACACTATATCTGCAGCCTCACTCACCATTGCATCTGAGAGCACAGTCTGTCTGCTCTGGGAGAACCATGCTGAGATCCTGGGATTCCCAACTAATGGCCTAAACAGATTTCTAGCTGAAGAAATGATGATAGGCTGATGCAAACTGTTTCTAGGAAGAGTCTGCCAGACAGTGTATGATGGAAGGAGGCTTTCTATGATCTGCTACAGATCAGGGCAGCTGCAGACACAGCTACTGTGGTAATTAATATTGGTTGTGGTTTAACCCCATCCAGCAAAGAAGAACCACATAGCTGGGGTGGCAAAGAGAATCAGAAGAGTAAAAAAGAGAAAACTCATGAGTTGAGATAAGGACAATTTAATGGGACAGAAAAGGAAGAAAATTATGATGATGGTGGTGATGATAATATCTAGAAGAGGTGTTGCAATTGTTCACCCCTCACTGACCAATGCCCAGTCATGTCCTGAACAGGGACACTGGGCCAGCTCTTCCCAGCAGTTTATATGCTGAGCATGTTGCCCTATGGTATGGGATATCCCTTTGGGCAGTTTAGGGCAGCTGTCCCAGACGTATCCCCACACAACTTCCTGTGCCCCTTCAGCCTTCTTACTGTCAGAGCATGAGAAGCTGAAAATTCCTTGACTTAGTATCATCATTACTTAGCAAGAACTAAAAAACTTGTGTGTTATCAACATTATTCTCATACTAAATTTAAAACACAACACTTTACCAGCTGCTTGAAAGACAATTAATTCTATCCCAGCAGAAACCAGGACAGTATTTGATTTTTTAAATAGAGTTTTATATATTAAAACATCTGGTTAAAGTGTTGCAATGAAAGCCAGCTGTTGTAGTTACTGACCTATGTTGGAAGGAAACATTTAGCACGAGGTTAATCTCACTGTGCTCAGCAGATGTTCAGCGTTGTGCCACAATCATTGCACATGCTGATCTGCACATTTTAATAAGACAAGGCTGTATTTATTTGTGTTAAATGTGGCATCAAGATCTCAGGCAAAGTCAGAATGGTATTGTCACCTTCTAGGGAAATTTATTTATCTTCTCTAAATCTTATCAATGTCCATGCTATAAAGTCATTTTTCTCAATAGTTAAAGGACCTGTTATGTGATAGGTCAGTATTAATGCCTTGTTGTACATCATGGATCTTAACATAATTGGGGTTTTAATGATGACTAAAATGTTTGGGTTGAGTTTGGTCTGACTTCATGCAAAGCAGCTGACAAGAATGCTGACTACTTAGGTGAACTTGGAAGTCATGTTTCTTGTTCTTAGCAGATGAGGATCAAGGGATGTGGGACAACTGAATTACTGAGTTTCTTGTTATTTCAGCTATTCCACTTGGTATTTGAGGCTCTCTGGCATACATATGTCTTAAGGATTCATTTGATAATGTTTTTTCCTCAAATACTTACTCCAAAGGGTTTGGTCCCTCTCACAGTTCTACTGATAGTTGTCACAGTGTTGTATTTATCCAGGATATATGGAAATAGTGATTACTGGCACCCTGACAGCAACTGACTTTTGCACAAGAGGTATGAGGTGCTAAACTGTCAGAATGAGCTTGGAGAACAGGAATCCCTGTGCTTAGCTGCCGTTAACTTTGAAGTGCTGAGAAATGTTTACTGGCCACGTGAGATAGAGCAAATATAGCAGGAACCTTCGGGGCAAATCTTCCTATGTATAGACTGTAGAGAGATAAAGTGGTCTTTGATGTACACCATATTGTCTTTAGTTTTACTAATTAAGAGTATTTTAATTATGATTTTAATGATAACCACTGCTGAAATGAGATCTTGTGTAGAGAGTCATGGATGACTGTAACAAATAATAGTGTCTCAGGTTTAATGATCTAATCTTAAATTCAATGAAATTATGAGGTTCCTTTGTCAAATAAATGTTACTTAGAGAAGGAAACAGAACAAAACAACACTATTTAAAAGGAACCTGTGAACAAAAGAGTATTTTTAAATCATCTATTTCTGGACATCTTTCCTTCAAATGAGACTGCCTGCATATTATCACTGTGAAAGGGAGATAAGATAATTGCTACTTCAGCAATAGAACAGCAGGAGCGCCTGAAGCTCCATCCTGTCTGAGACTTAGACAGTAGCTAGAACAGAATAATTCTTTACCTTAATGTTTCTTTTGGACTCTGTTTGGCTGACTTCATTTTTGCCAGCCCCCAAAATTAATATTTGGGAGACTTCCCTCTTTGGGACCTTAAATAAATCATTGTTTTGTCTGTTTGTTTTTCCCTCCTCCCCCTCCTGCCATTCCTTTTAACATCTTCTGTTATACTCAGGGACAACGCCAGGCATGGAAACACCTGCCATGTTAGAGCAGGGAAGGCTTTCAGCCATGACTCTTAGAATTTCCTCAAAAAGCAAAAAACCATCAACTGATCTAAAGGAGAAGAACAATAATAGCAGAATCAAAGCCATAGCTAGCCTTGCTGCTGGAAGGTGGGCTACCACCACACAGTGCCTCGAGGAAATGATCCCTATGTTAAGGTGCCTGAGGAAAAGTAGATGGAATTTTTTTTTCTAGCAAGTAAGAAAACAAACAGCCTGCTATTTGCAGTAGTGCTTAAAGCAAATACATGTGAACACTTGCTGATCTGAACTGTGAAATGAATGCATTACAGTTAAGATCTGAGATTCATAACTGAGCTCTTCTCAGTATTTAAGTTTGGGCAAGTGGACCTACTAACAGCAGTGTGGTGAGACGAAAGTGGTACACTCAAGTGTACCACCTGAACAACTGGACTGTGACCCTTCTTTTCCACTGGTTCACTGCTGTTTGGGTATCTTTTTCTATGTGCAGAGGATTGCAAGCAGAAACATAAAGGTTTTTGAGTACCCAGCAATTATTCTTCGGTGAATGTGCACAGAAGGGAGCTAGGTCTAACCCATGGGGGTAAATAGGCCTAACATGTCTGGCACGCAAGCCTCAGCACCCCAGGGCAACATGTTCTTCTTGGTCACCCCATTGTCAGTCATGTGGGAAAACATCAGTCCTTGTCACTCCTTGGAGCAGGATAATCCTCTGACTTGATGAGCTCTTGTCTTCTACTGGCCTTCTGAGGTTTTTTCCTTGGTTTTCTAACTTTCACATAAGCAATGTTCTCTTGAGGCCTCGAGTTAATAACAAATGTGAGTCAACACTTTTTTTTTTCCTGTGGGTGTTTTGTTTTGTTTTATGTATGCTTTTCTTATCCTGCCTGTTTTTCTCACTGCTTGACAACAATTTTCTTCAGTAAGGCTGCACATCTTAATTAATCAATTGGATGCTGGGCTGTGGGCTACTGTTTATGATCTTCGGAGAGGACATGGCATTTTAACACAGCTATTCTCAAACTGATAATGGATGCTTCATTAGGGATCTGGGGAATACATCTCTTGGTGAGGGAAGATGGCCTGTCCCTGGGGAGCTGCTGAAAGATGAGCAGGGGATGTGGGAAAGCAAGAAAATTACCTGGGAGCAAAGTGCTTAAAAGGTTCCCTCTGAGTGAGAGACAGGCTTCACCAAAAAAGTGTGGCTGAGGCAATCTGTGGATTTTGAGAGGTGCAGGGGAAAGCCTTCTTCTTCTTTCGTCTGCTTTTCCTGCTCAGGGGTACTGGTTTGGCTCTGTGGCTTGCAGCAGTTACAGCCTTCTCCTGAGACCTTTCTCAGCCTGGCTGTCAGGGGCTGTCTGACAGCCTTTGTCCCCTTCTCCCTCTGCCCTCTGCTTGCCATCTTCCCTGCTACACACCAACCAGCACTCACCCTGCATCCTGCCAAACCAAAAGCAGCTCTTACGTGGGAGGAGCATCCAAAATCCAGAACACACAGTGAGGGGGATGTAGAAAAGCAATCTGAGGACTGTTGGCTTGGTGTGTCTTCTTCCACATTGCAGAGGAAAAAGTGGCATTTCTCTGCATTCCAAAATAGCATGACAACATTTGAATGCCCAAAGGTCACTATGCATATGTGACAGGGGTTCTCCTTTGTCACAGGAAATACCTCTGTAGAGGCTGAGTTGTGCCAGTACCTGTCTGGCTCCCAGGGAAAAGGCGAGGGAACTTGGGAGAACAGATGCCCACTCTGAAGAAATTACAGGTATCATCTCCTCACTTTCTCCGTCCCCTCCTGGCAGTTGTCCAGCCTGTCAGACTTGCCTAGCAGTAACTTGGGTGTAAATATTGCAGTGCGCTGCTATTGTTAAGCTCCCAGTCCTTTGGGGCGGTGCTCGGTGGCGCTCCTTCCAACAGAGGGAGCCTTAGGTCTATCTCCTGTCAGCACGACAGGCACTGCAATTGGCATCGTTCATGCAAAACATAACAGCCAGGAAAACCGTAATTTTGGCTGCTGGTCTTCGCTTGTTATTCAGATTTTGACAGAGTCCCTCTCCTTGTCTGAGCTTTCTGAACTCCCTCTCTGCTGTTTTTTTAGTGGATTTTTGTTCAAAGATTTGTTTTCAAACTTCAAACTCTTCTACTCGAAGTATTTTTGGTTGCTTACCTGTGGTCCAATGACTAATGTTTTTGAAAGGGTGAAACTTTGTGTTTTCTATCTCCTTTCTAGTCAGACACTTAAATATTGCTGCAATAGGTTTCCTACAGTGAAATGTAGAAGAAATTGGAGATCAGTATAGATTATTGAACTTTTATGCAACAGAAATCTCTATCTTTGACCCCATACCTATATGCTAGAATTAAATGAACAAAGTCCTTTCTGTGAAACTATTTTTCTTCAGTTTAAGAAATACTTGCAAAGTGAAAATGCCATGTTACAGTAGTGTGTGTATTTTTATAGTCTGTTTGAAAGTCTGGACAGTTCAGATGGCCAATGTGGATTAAACATAAATTATGTTTAAAATGGTGCTTTAGACAAGAAATGTCCAAATTTAGCCTTTCCATGCAATTTTAATTTGACCCTCCAATGAAAGTGTATGCTGATATTGCAGTGTTGCATCATAAACCTATGAATCACTGAACAGGTACAAGAAGGATAGGAGTCAGGAAAGGGACTACTATAAGGCAGAGATCTTCCCTTCTTGGAGAAGTTGAAAGATGTCAGATGGCTTAGGAGTCTAGGTGGACAGGACTGTCATTTTCTTCAACATCTGTGGGCTGGCTGGACTGTACTGTACTGTTGTCAGGGCCACCAGGGCCCTGCAGGTACAGTTTGCCCTGCCCAGCCCTGATGGGCTGGAGTGCGCACACTCTCTGCCCTTTGATGCAGGAGCTCCCATGTGGCTTGGGCCTGTGTATGAGCTGTTTCATAGCAATGTGTGCTCCCAGCCAGTTCCCTGACATGCCTGGACTGTTTATATTGATGCCTTGAGTTTTAGCTCTCATGTTTTTCAGATTCTATGCTGCCTAGGTGTGTAGTTCTGAGCCTCACATGAAGTGTTAGTAAGCTCTCTTCACAGAGTAGGTAGACAAAACAAATCCTTTTCCAGATGGAGACCAAGGACAACCGTTACAAGTTTTCAGGCCCAAAAGCATAAACAAAGGGGAGGAGAGAAAACAAGCAGGATGGGACTTCATAACCTGAAGCTGTAATTGGACAATTAAACCCCAATATACAAATGGACCAAAACTTATAAAAGTGTGAGGCCTTGTGACCAGTTGTCCACTTTGTGACCATTTTGGGTCCATCTTGGGTGTAGCCCTGGCCAGATTCTTATACTGCCCAAGGTGTATCCTTAAAGGCCTTTTAATAAATACCTGTTCTGTTCTCTTAGCTCTGTCTAGTCTCTCCAGGTCAGCCTTCCCAAGGCATCAGTATCTCCAAGACTGAGACCTGATTTGTCACCCTGCCCTTGCCAGTCACCACTGTGGCCTGCTTGCCCAGCTCAGGGACTGTGCCCTGTTGGAGAAGTCACTGCCTGCACCGTGGTTGCCATCAGCTCCTGGCTTGCCTTCCCTGATAGAGCAGCTCTGCTGCTGCTGCTGCTCCCTGGCAGTTAGTGCAGGTCTTCCAGAGCCTGGAGAGGAGTGCCATGGAGCTTGCTCCCCAGCAAGAAAATGTGTCAGCAATGGTGGTGAAAGGGAGTAATTCTGACATTAAAAATTGCATGCCACCCGGGTGGGGTGAGTGATGGGATGGAGGGGGAAGAATTCAGCCTCATGAGAAAAAATTGTTACAGAGAATAGGCTGATCACTGTCACTAACAAGAATTATTTCTTTAATTGAAGTTTTTGCCAAGTACAAAATTAGCACAACAAAATGTCACCCAATCATGGCATACAAACAAAATTTTATGTACTGAGCAGCTTCGTTTTTAAAGGTCATTGCATTCTGATTCTCATATCCCGAGTTTTAGATAGCTAATAGGCAGTACCTCCTTTATTAACTTTTCTTAAAAATAATAGCGGTAAACATGCAGTTTACATTTTAAAGTCTAAAATTCATTGAGAAACTAAACAGGTATGAAATGACGGCATAGAAGATTCTAATGCATGCACTTTCTAAGTAAATCATTGCTTCAGCAAGATGAACACGTCTGCTAGCTTAAGATTTAGCTGTTTCTGGATGCTGATCTGTGTCTGGTTCCAAGACATCTAAACTTACCATCAGCTTACCTGGGTCTATATTTAAATAGTTGATTGGACTTGGATGGCTCTATACTTCCCCATTTCTGTGCTGCATCTAACATGATTGGGAGGACTAGGATAAAACAATATTGCTATCATAAGTCTACTCTCTTTGAAAAAAGAAAGATTAGAGTTTTTGCCAGACATTATTATCATGCAAACTGATTAGTGAAATAGCAGAGTAAATTTTGGGTAATGCCTTCTCTTCTCAGCATCCTTGTTTTTGTTGCTCCTGTGCATGTTCCTCCCACAATGTGGAGCTCTCTCACAAGGGAAATAGGTGGATGGGTTGGTAAATCCTGAAGTTGCACTGAAGAGCAGTCCGATGCTGAATTCTTGGACAGTAGGCCACCATTTTGGAGAGGAAAGATGGTTCTTAAATAGGAAAGCATCAGTGCTATATTTAACACCTTGTTGTAAGGCCTTAAATAATTTTCTATACACTTAGAGAAGGAAATGTAGTGTGTAAGGTAAGCCATCTGTTGCAAACCATCAGCCAAATACTTTCAGCTCTCAGGGTTGCAGCCCTTGGTTCCCAGGGTCCTCTTCCCTTTCTTGCCCAGCATGAATCTGAATTTTTATAAATTATGGCTCACTCAAGGGCAAGATACTGGAAAGTTCAAATACACAGGCAGCTCTTGTGAAATTGGCAAAGAAATAGGTTCTTGAATGCATATATGAAAGGAATACTTTATGTTGCTTTCAGAGAGGTAATTCACTTAATCCTTCAGAACAAAGGCAAGAATTGGCCCCAAACCTTGACAAAACTCATTTTAAGCCACTTCAGAACAGCTTCCTTAGGCCAGGAGCTGTACCTGTATTACACGGTTTGCTGTACTGGTATAGACTGACCACACCAGTGTATAGGTTTCCTCCCATCCTTTATGGCAAGGGAGAGCTAGGGTGTCTGAAACATTTTTGATCATTGGACAGGTCTTGATATATTTGTCTTATGCTATGTGACTATGAAAATGGAGAATACCACTATGAGCATGAGGTAATATCCCCATAATGGAATTATTTTTAAGTTGCCTGTGCTTCAGCATGGGAATACTGCATATTATATACCTATGAGAAAGTCATGGCAGTGGGCAGCAGGGAGAAAAGCTGCCTGCTTACCCGAACCCTACCTGCTGAGTTTTATCATGATGGTCCCTGTAGCAGCAAGGCAGAAGGCACTGGCTCCTGTTCTGTACCAGCAGAACAAACTGGCAGGCAAAGTGGGCAGAAAGTGAGTCAAGTCTGAAGGAAGTACAGAGAGGGGCAAGAAACTTTGGTCGAAATGAGGAGTCTGTCTCCACAGAAGATGGTCCCATAACCATGCTTCAGAGGTCACGGAAGTGAGTTCCCATATACCCATCTCTGTGTGCTCTTGCACTTGCTTAGGAAAAATCCGGAATGTGAAGTGCTTTTAGACTTCAGGGATATGGGGGAGATCCCACAGCTCAAAGGACACATTTTCAAGTCTTTTTAATGTGCTTCACCTGGCAGATCTGAGGCTGGGTGATCACGCAAGATTCACACAGAAGCCATTTGGCATGTTTACTCCAGGAATGCTCAGCCACTGGAATTGTAACTGGTGAAATTAGAGTGTTGAAAACATCACTGATATTCAGGTGGGATAAAGGCTTAGATGTATCCATGAGAAGAGAAATATCTGCAGAAGAACAAAGGATTTACTTGTTCCTTTATGGAAAGAGCTTCAGGGCCTCACAGTGCTTGATGCCTCTGGGGCTTTTGCTCTGTTTCAAAGGATAGGCTGGGTAGGTTGTTGCTCTTCACTGGTGATTTTTGGTACTGTGTATAAGTGCTCACTAATGTGCAAGATGTTTATGGTCTAGTCTGTGCTGAAAAAATATTCAGCTATGCAATCTTTCATACAATTGTTTAATTTTCTTGTAACTTAGAATTATGCACTTCAGCTCAAACTTTTCAGTCTCAACCCACCGGAGACTGAGTTAAAATTAGAAGATCTTATTTTTTGATACAGTTTCATGTACTGAGAATTTAACTGTATGCAATATTGTTGCTACGCTATTTCTGCCTTAACAGAAACTTTACAGAAGACCTGTGTGGTTAACAAAGCTAGAAAAGTGATGCATCAAACACTGAGACAGAATCAAATATAGATGGTTCCTTACGGTATTAACCTATGTGCAAATATATGTGTAGCCTGTTACTCCTAAAGTCAAAGGGGAAGAGATCTAAAGAAAGGAAGTGTCAACTCGGAATTTCCATTTGTCCAGGTTTCCTTCAGGCCCTTCCCTGAAGCCCAAAGCACAGGTTAGCAGGAAGGAGCTTGGAAGCTGAAGACAGGCAGGATTAGATGACAGTTAATTATCCCCTTGCTGCTCAAGGACCCTTTGCTGCCCATAAATGTTGAAGCTGAATTCTCTTCTGGAGTACTCGCTTGCCTTTTGAAGAGCAGGATTTGTGGGACGTTTCCTTTTAGTAAATGGGTGGATGGCGCTGAGGAGAACAGATTTGAGAGGCTGGGTCCATCTATAGCAGAAGCTAAAATCAGCACAGGCAGGTGAGTCCCTAGGAGCACAATGGAGAACAAGGGTGTCTAGAAGGGCAGCCAGGTACAGCCCTTGCTGCTTCTTACTCATAGGTAAATACATGTCTCTAATAACCTCTTCCTCCCTTGGAAAAATAAAGCTTGAGGATTACTGCTATTAACACAGGCAAGCATCCTTTCCCTGTTCCTCACAAATAATCTTTCCACCCCAAAATCCAGTTCCTGTAAAATTATTATGTGAGTAAATGACATGGAAATGAGACCTATTTGAAAGAAAAATGCTTTTTCCTTTTGCATAATTAATTTTTTTTCCTTTTTTCTCCTCAAATTTCAAGTACAGACTGAAGTTGATTTTTTTCCAACTGGAATAATTATCTCCTTTTTTGGACTAGAAAAGGACCTGCTTATCTCTGAGAGGCTGGAGGTAAGAAATTAACTCATGTTACAGTTTTATTAAGACTGATGCTGGCAGAGGCACTGAATCATTTGTTTTCCTGCTCATAGTAGCATCTTACATATAAATCAATAATTACATTTCTTGGCTCAGTCTTTACTGTGATGAAGCAGGAGCAATATCCAAGGCTGCTGAAAATGTGCAGCAATATAACAACTGTAGAGCGAAGGAGCAAGGACTGTGCATGAGAGGTGCCCAGAACAGCAGCCGGGCTGGGACTAAGGCAGGCCATGTGCTGCTCTCTGCTCTGCACATTCATGAAAGGTGAGGATAAAGCTTCCTCAAGTCAGAGAACAAGGTACCTTCCATTTGAGGCATCTTCTGGGAGAAAAGTTGGCCAGTCAGCTCCAGAGTGGTCTTGGGACAAATGTTTGCCACTGTTAGGGCCATCTTACACAGCCAGCCAGAGAAACAGCAGACAAGATCTTGATGTTCTTTGCCTTTCATGCCAGAAGTCGATCCAGCCATTTCCCAATTCAGGGACTCAAGACAATTTTGACAGTAATAAAGAATACTTCAATTACATAAAACATGATTTTAGGCTGATTCTAGCCTAAAATTTTAGGCTGAGGCTACTAGGATAATGTTTAATGTGAATTTTGCAATTATAAATGGCTGTTCTTTTTCAATTAACTCTTAAAGGTTTTTGCAGGAACAGCTGCAGTTACAAGACAAGTGAAAGATGAACAATAGCTAGATTTAAATTAAGAGAGCACTGAGCTCTCAAAACAGTCACAAACAAATATATATCTCTGAAAAGCATGATAGAGAAATAAAAGCAGGATGACAAGATATGATATGACTTAAATTCATTTCCTTAGACAGACAGCTAGTACTGGCATCGATCCAGAAATATAGCTTATAGAGGCTGAAAGAAATATTAAGAAATAAACCAGTCTGAAGCATAATCGTGTGGGAGTTTTGATAAAGTGGAAGGGATTGTGGAAAGATGATGGTTGAGGGAAATAAGCTGAGCTTCTTTATTTTAAAGAAAAATTTCAACCTATTTTTCATTATGATTGAGACCAAAAAATCTAAGTCATATTGGGTAATGGGTGTAGATAACTCTATCAGCCCTGTCTCTCTCCAGCAGGTAAGGTACTTTCCTGCTATGCCATGGATATGGGGCTAGTGCAGCAGCACCATTTCTACCTTCTCTGGCACAAAGAGGAAGAAACTCTTAAGAGCTGCCCCAATATCTCTTGTGTAACATACTACACAAGCCAGTTATCCTTGTGTAAAAAGATCATAATGTGTGGAGGAAAGGGAGGACGTGCTCTGGATGTCTCCTGCCGATAACTTTTGAAGCCTTTGCGCCCAAGCCTTACAGTGTCAACCTATTAGTGGTGCAGACCTAGGCGTATTATGGTTATCTGAATTGTCTTACAGGCTTCATAAGGTCATCCCTATGGGGCTGCAGGCTTAAATTCCAGTCTGTCAACTCCACAGAGCCTACGTGAGCAGTTCTATCCAACAGCTGTGTGTGACCCATTGGTTGCCTTCTCCAGTGCTCCTCTGACCTCATGGTATCATTAAAATCCCTATTCGTCTCTTCCAGGAGTCAAAAGATGTGGAATTAGGCTGTCTTCAGAATCATCTTTTCATCAATGCTCTGGAATTAGCAGGTTTAAGTTCATTCTCACAAAGTTATTTGAGACAATCTCTGCATTGATTGTACAAATACATCTGGAAACACTTTGGAAATTATAGAAATAATGAGGAGTTAACATTTGTCTGGTCTTACAACATCTCATCTACCCTTTTGGGATAATTGATGTGTTGGGTTTACATTGATGCTAGGCAAGATAACAGGAAAAAAACTGCTATAGCATTACTGTAGGTCTGTTCAGTTCAGTAAGGACTGTGAATGTTCCAGATTAATGAATTTATTGAGATCAATTTAGTAAGGACTGGGAACCTTCCAGATTAATGAATTTATTGAAGAACCAGGCAAGCAAATTCAGGATTGTGGGTGATAAATGCACCAACTACTGAGTGTTCAGATGTGTTGCCATAGAAAGATTAGTAAGATCTAGTCATGCTTTATATGTGTAAATGAATATTCCCAGCTGTATTCCAATGCAGTTGGAGATGCAAAGCTTGCATAAAGGCTTCCCTTTGGGAGAAGAGGAGAGACATGGTCTGTTGACTGACCTTGAGCAGGCAGTGATGTTCTTCCCCTTCAACCCTTTCTGCCCTGAAGCCCCCCTTTTATATGATAACTTTTGATCCATCCCAGTAGAATTCAACAATCACATGTTATTTGGTCATATGTGCATTACACGTCCCATGTTCTCCTCCATCTGCATCTCAAGGGAGGCGTATAAGTTAATATGTTAATGGAGCTTAATAAGGGTCTCAGTTACTTTTGATCAAGATTTCTAGCTGACAAAAGAGGGAGAATAAACACTTTGATCCTCTTCTTCCATGTACCGAGGCAGCAGTCGGGCCCTCTGACCTTTATCAGAGTGTCTTTGTGTGCATCTTTATCTCCTCAACAAATCAGATTTATAACAAGTCTTGTTTTCCCAACCAGCTTCATCAATTCTTCACCACCTTAAAGCAACACTGCTGTTCTGATCATTTACTGCACAGAAGGACAGCACAAGTGCCCTGCTCTCATTAGGCAGAGAAACCCACACTGTTGCATAATTAGGGTTTCATCAAATTTGACCTAAGAACAAAAAAGGCAAGGAAGGGGATGGGAGCTGAGAAAGAAGAGGAAGGGTAAGTGTATCATCAAAAGCAGTTTGGTGTGAGTAGGATGGGGCACCTCAGTGAACAAGTATCTGAATGTGCAATCTTGTTATGGCAGAGCAAAGAGGACTTCCAGAAACAGGCAATGTGACACAGAACAGGGTCTGTATATGATGTGCTCTATATAACATAAAGAAATAGGAGATGCTGCTCTGCTCATAATGTTTTATAAGCATGTTGAAAATCTAATGATGTAGAAAAGGGCTTGTAAATTATTTGAGAGATAAAAGGAAATGTCTAAGAATGAACAACTTCAAGAACTTTCTTTATGTCCCTACAGGAAATCAAACAGCAATTTGATCAAAACATGTAATCCCTTCCTCACGGTGAGGGGACATTGATGTTCTTCAGTTCTGCAGGAAAACCAGCAAGAATAAGTAGTTACTACTTAAAAAAGATGTATTTCTTTGATTTTGTTTTGCAGAGGTGATGACCTGAACTCCCAAGGGAAGTAATGGAAGATCTGGTCCAACCATGAGCTGCCCAGCAAAGGAAGGGGAGAGAGCTGTGGCAGCGGGGCAGGAAGGGACAGTGACCTCACTGACAAGGGGTGAGGGTAACCAGGTTCATCCAATAGTCCAGATCACTGTACAAGACTGAAATGATGAATCAAATCTGAGATCAAGCCTGGAAATCAAGGCAGCAGGTCAAGGTCTGGGTCACTGGTAAACGCTAGGCATAGTAGAGCTGCCATGTAGCTTAGGCAGAGACCAAGGACAAGAGTCTCATCTTGAAAGCATCTCTAGAGAAGGTCCCACCAATGAGACTTTTTACAGTTCTGGTTCAAGGCTGGACAGCTGCACAGCCTGGGGTCCAAACAGTCAAACCCCTGGGAAATGGAGGGGGATATACTCAGCCCCTGCTACATCTTTGATTCTAGATGGTTTCATATCTAGATTGGGTACATATTTTATGCCAGCTGCTTTTGATCCCCAAAGCATAAAATTTTACAGTTCATGCTATACTGAAAAAAATGGACTGGATGATGTAATAATTCTGCAAATAAGGTCTACATTTGTATGCATGACACAATTACAGCAGTTAAGTTCATTTAAGATGTGGAAGGTAGTAGTGTAACACTGTGGGAACTGATCAGAAAATATTCAGTGAAGAGGAACCCTCATATCTTGCCAGCTTTTTCTTGTTCACCTCTGCAAATGGGTAGTACAGTAATTACAGCTACAGTCTCCTTTTGATCTTTAGTTGCAATGAAGTATTTTATTATTGTCATTTTAGAATCTGCAACATTAAGCTTTTCTCCTTAGAACCTTTCTGGTTCTGCAGTATGTAGTTCATTGCCATTTCTTGGTTCATGTTATTCCTTCCCACTCCACTGTTTTTGGTAGCTTTGCTCTCATGAACGGGAGCACCTGAGTCACTTGATCCCAGCTCCCAGTATTCTGGCCTGAAATGCTGGAAGCGTCTGCCTTCTGCCCCTGCTGCAGAGAAGGCCACTGCACCCCAAGCCTCTTCCACTGTGTGGATGAACACTCAGACCCCCGAGTGTGTCTTCCAGGCTGCTTTCAGGCGACATTTATTCAGACTGCTGGCTGTGCTCCAGGCCATTGGGTCTTTGCTCTGGACACATTGTAATGGGTTAAAGTTCATAACTGGGCGGAAACACCAAAAGATGTAGTGGTTTCACATTCGCCAAATTTGTTTTGTTAAATTTAGTGTGGTGGTCTATTTTTCCTCTATGGAATAGGATTAGAAGAAAGGCAAAACAGGTTTAACTTAAAGATAGGGACAGTTAGATTTATTAACACACACTAAAGGGAGAACATAAAAACCCATGAAACCTTTTTAAAAGCACTCTCCTCCCCCCTACCAACAGTTTACTTCTCCACAAAACAATGTAAAGAGACAGAAAATCAGAACTCTAGGTCAGTACCACTTATAAAATAGTCTTTCATTCAATCTTTGAGAGAGATAAGTCCCTCCTGGTTTTGTTCTGGTAACTTTCCACAAGAGACACAGTCTGTTTGTGGCTTCCAGCTCCCACAAAAGCAGCCCACCCGAGAATCTGCATTTGTGAGCTTCCCAAAATGTAGCCTTTCCCATGACTACATATGGGCTGTGGACTTACACATGGGGTTTCACCTTTTAAAGATGCACAGCTCCACAACAAAGGAGTTCTCATTCTTCACTGGTGATGAGGCTTCAAACATCTCATAAGATCACTAGATTACAGTTTCTAATTCAATACCCACTCAGTAAAATCAGAGATTACAGTTTCTAAATCTATATCCACTCAGTAAAATCAGACATCTTTGCTTGAATACACAAAATCATCTCCCCATTCANAGGTCCAGGGCAAAAGCGGAGGGCTCCCAAAATCCCACCTGTATTTAAGGCGTGTGTCCCAGAGGTGTACACTTGTGTCTGATTGGCCAACCTGGCTGTCAGTTTTAAAGCAGATAACTAATTGGTTTTTACCATTCATGCCAAACCAATACACATATTCAGATGCATCATGTGACACCATCTCTGAGCCAGGGTTTGGGCTAGTCCAGCCTCCCTTAAATTGTATAAACAGGCCTTGGACAGAGAGGCAAAAGTGGCCATACTTGAACTCCAGGAAATTTATGCTGTAATCCTTTCTACTAAAAATACACAAGGTGAGCACTTCGGCTGCTGTTTTTTCATGGAGAGGTGGAAGGCCTCTCGTAAAGGCAGACATTGAATTAACCACTTACATGGGGTTCTAGTCACCATACCTCTTACCTTCTCGAAGTTAAGGAATGTAATTCCTTGGTAATTATGGAAGGAATTTCCTTGTTGCATTCAAAGTATTCTAGAAATTAACAGGTGTTTTGCAATGTATATTTATTTAGTGCAATTTTTAAAAAACTGATGCACTGTAATTCCACCTCTAAATATAAGGGAAGAGTACTGGCAATAAAAATCTGTTTATCTGTAAGGCATGCAGCCAGTGCCGCAGCTCCTAAAATGTTTCTTCTCCCCAGTAATGGTAGGGTGGGTAAAAACCACCCTCTCCTGTCCTTGATCTCCACAATGCCACCATTGTGAAGTGGATGAGTTCCAAAATACGCAAAACTGTTAAACCTAGTTGTTGTACAATTTCAAATGCAATGGCTGCATAAATATCTGGCTCTTCTCCCAGACATTGATTCTGAACTCAAATAAACCTGTTCTAGAACCAAAGAGGAAGGGATTTTCATGTTCATTGAGATAATCTGAGATTTTTCTTGCAATGTTTTTACACACTGAGATTATAGGGTTTGCTTAAAATTTTGGCACTCCAGAGGTGGTCTCAGCATCAGCCATTTGGTTGCTGCAAATCAGAAATTTTTAGTTGTTATTTTTTTTGCAAAGTACTCTGGAGGTCATTTACCTGCTTGTGCAGTATACTGTAAATGCTGGTGAATATTTTTACCAAAGTAAGTAATTTATGAGAAACCCCAATCAAATGATGTGCCAATAAAATTTTTCCAGACTTATCCATGACATAGCAGTACAGTAGGACAGAAAATGTTTGCAAAGTTTGAATGATGTGACTTTGGAAGGCAGAGACTATAACATCTAATCCAAGTACTTTCTCTTCTGTACAATCTCCTCTGTACTTAGCCTTGTTGGTGCTCTCTGGTAATGCATTGGCTTTTGAATATATTTCAAAAATATACTTCAAAATTGGAGAACTCTGGGTATATAATAGTAGTAAAGAGTTGCACCAAATTAAAAAATCAAACAAAAATTGGTTGTTATATTATTATTGTAGTCCATAACAAATTACTATACATTATAGTGATGAAAATAGAACTCGTGTGGTCTGTATGGCTAACAGTCTTGTAGAAAATCAAGACTCTTCAAGACTTGCAATCTTATCTGGATGATGAATTTTTTTTAAGTACTAAAGATGGTTCTGCAAGATGCCTTCATAACAAAAGGCACTGATCAGTGAAAAACCTGATCATTTGTTACTTTAGTTACCAGTTGCATTGTTAATGGAAACTAACTGGACACCATTTTTCATTTCTTCTCATTTTCAGGATGGATGTGTTAAGAAAATACATGGGATGCTTCTGAAAGCTAAATTTGAATGTAATATTTGCATAACAGGCAAAAATATCTTATGGTGCAAAATCATATTTACTCTGTATCACCAACACACTATTGAAACAAGACGCTCAAAAGCTGAACAGCAAAGCTGAATTATAACATGCAAAGTAATTTTCATTTGCACGGTTATTTATTTTGTACTTTTCTTGTTATTATCATCGTTTACTTTGTGGTAGTAATATTTTAGATGTACTAGAATTAGTGACATGTTAATTGCTATTGTCCATTTTGATGGACATTAATGCTTTAAGGTTCAAACTCTAACCTAATTTAGCCCAGTAGCAGCTCTTTCCAGCTAAACTAAGCTAAGAAGACTACCATGTAGATTTAATAGCAGATACTATATACCAGTGAAGTAAGACAAAGCATCACTCAAAGTCTATCAAAATTTTCTGTCTATGTGATCTCTAATCTACAAAACATTCAATGTGCCAAGCAGCTGTAGAAGCACTGGGACTGATTTAGTTTTTGAACTGGAGTAGTGAAATATTGAAGCTACATCAGATGTCCTCATTGCTACTGAAATGCCACCTGACCAGAGTCAGCCAGCCCTTGTTACATACAGAGGAGTGTCAAGGTAGGACACGAAATAGATTGACTCCATATAGTTGTTAGAAGAGAAAGAAGGCTTTATTTACTATTCCAACAGTTTCTTTTACAACATGCTGTGCTTAAAAGGTATAGTATTGGTCCATGGGACTGACACTTCTCTCCATTGGTTAAGTAATAGGAAACAACACCTGGGGACAGTTGTTATGGGAAAGGGAACACTGTTTACTTAGCCTGTTTTGAGAAACAGAGAGAGATGTTTTAAAAAAAGAAACTGTTGACAGCTTTCCCTTGGGAAAGGACCTAGCAGTGGTTAGCAAGCTAAAATTCTCTCAGGCTCAGAAATATCAAGCCTACGGAGGACTTAGTGCCATGTTAACTACTGAAATGAGAGCTGTTTGCATAAATGCAAAAATTCTGTCCATGTGTAGTTTTGACCACTCAAGATATCATCCACAAAGCCACTTATGACAGTTATGTAAAGCAGTTGGAGATCTGTTTGTTGCTCATCTTATAAAGAATCAAGGCTTTGGCTACTTTTGCCCCTGTTGGGCTCTGTCAGGGAAGCTAATTTACAGCTAAGACAGTATGAGACTCTTCCACAGAACAGCAAAAGATGCTAAAATCAGATGTAACATATGTTTTCCAAAATGTTGAAGATAATTAAAACTTACACTAATTTCTTAGTATATGAAAAATCTTCCAGAATACATACAGCCATGTATGTGCAACATCTCGTACATTACTATACTTGTAGGCAGGGGATTGACGTAGTGGTGAGGATGTTACCTCAGCATTGTCTCTAATACTCTGGATAATTAGTAAAAAGTGAAAAATTAGGGCATGAGCGGGTTGATGTACAGTAATATTTGTATGGACAGGCCCTTTTAGCTCCTCCCTTTTGTTTCCAATTCAGTTTGCTTTCACTCTATGATGGTGGAGTTTTCTCTCATCTACTCTCTGAAGTGTTCTTGTGACAAAACTGCATTAAATGGTGGAGTAACTCCCTGAACTTCTTTTGGACTGTGGTCTGAATAACTCCTGTATCTGGTACCCAAAAGGAAGTGTAGAAGCAAATTACTATTAATTAACCAGTTAGTGAACAATGAAAATAGACAATACAGCTTAAATTCCTATTCTAAATAATTTGTAAAACACAGGTTTCCGGAACTCTTCCTCAGGGCTGGAATCTCACTGTAGAAGAGTCTTCAATAAAAAGTGTCTCCCTGTGAAACTCATGTTGGCTTGCAGGTGTCAGAAAAGAGATGATATTGGGGCAGCAGAGGGATGGGTAATGACCCCTCTCGGGTGACCAGTGACAGCACACAAGGAAATGGAATGAAGTGCTGTCAGGGGAGGTTTAGATTGGACATCAGGAAAATGTTCTTCACTAGAGGTTCACCATGGGTGGTTGTCTACTGGAACACCTGGCTCCCCAGTGCAGTGGTCATGGCACCAATCCTGCCAGAGCTCAAGAAGTGTCTGGACAATGCTGTTAGTCATAAGGCTAAGTTTTAGGTAATCCTGTGAGAAGCGGGGAGTTGGACTTCATTATCTTTATGCATCCCTTCCAACTTTAGAATAACCTAAAATATCTTGATATTCTATGATTCTATAGGCTTAAAGGATGTGTTTATGCCTTACCAGGTTCCCAAGTACGTCCAGTAACTGTGTTGTTAAATATATTGTCATCTTGTATTTTGGAATTAAACTATTTTCCTAATTTTTATGTACACGTGAAATACATTATCATAGCTTGTTATTTTACTATTAAACAATGTAAAGTTAATATGACAAGAAGTATTGTGTTTGTAGTGATATTTTTGTTGAGGTGACTAAGATTAATAAATTTGATTTAAATTTGGACATCATAATTCTCTGCTAAAAAGTATTCCGATAGTGTAGAGAAGCTGTAATGACTATTTTGAACTAGCATTTTCTGAACAGAGAACTTTACAGTCAACACATGAATTGCTAACCAGATCTAGTTTGTAATTTCCTGGGAGTAAGCCAGCTGTAATGTAATGTAACAGGACCAACATAACTAGAGTGACTGCATTTAACTTATTATCAGAATTGATTTTAGAAATGAGATGAGAATCCTGTGACCTCTCTTCTTAATTAAAAAAAAAAGAATAAAAGAAAAAAAAGAGAAAAATACTGCATATTTTTCTTAAAGGTCACAGAAGGAACCAAAACAAGAGTTTACTCTGAGCACCATCTGTATATGTCCATTCTTTCAGCCTTTACCATCTTGCTTTAGATTTCACTTCACTGTCTTTCTCTCTTGTGTAGTGAGCAGAAGGATGCCTGTACTTCTCAGTGCAATTCCTTCATCTCACTTTGGGGTAGAATGAGTTGCATTTGAGGTGTCTATCCCTTCTTGCTGATAGTAGAAGTATCTTAGGATAATGCTAGCTAAGAACGATCCTGCCTGTACTTTATAACAGTGTAAGTGGGAGGAGAATTGATGGTCACTGATTACAATAAAACTATATGTTTCTAGAGTATTATATCTGATATTTTTGTATCTTGGTGACATACCTCCAATTATATCTCATTTATACCCCTGTGAATCAGTTCTAACTGATTTACTCCAGGTAAAACTTTGTGTTTGCAGTTGTATTTCTCAGACAAGAAGTAAATATAACTACATATTTCAAATGGGATTTCAGCTGTTTGTCCTCAAAACAAGAGGAAGATGGTCACAATTTGAGTAACTCATAAAAGTAAAGTGATCTTTTTTACCTATGACATATTGTACATTAGTAAGATATTAACAAACCATTAATATCAGAATCAGAACTATTTCAATATAAATGTGACAAGCTGTAAAATAAGACTTACCTTTTGGCTCCGCTTTTGAATTGCAGTATATTCCCTTCAAAGCCAGTTTTGATTTCCTCAGGTTCTCTTGAGGCTATGGTAATAAATAACAGTATCAAAGAGAAAAGTGGATTTTCAAGCAACTGAAAAGAATTTAAAATGCCATCAGTAATTGAAAGGGTTGATGGTATGAGTGACAAAGACTAAAAACTAAAAATCACTCTTGTCTTTAATGGATTATGGTTAAAGATAGAGTACCTCTGGAAAGAAGTAGGAGCAGGAATCAGACCCTTCAGGTGGTGGAAGGAAGATGAGTATTAGGTGTTTTGAAATGCATGTGCATACAGAGCCAGAGGTGCACACAATTACTAGGGGTCATTTGTGTGAGGGGTAGGGGAGCTGTAGAGGAAAACTCTAAGCTTTGTGATAAAGCAGGAGTCCTCCCATCACAGCATGGCTATCACAGCTTTCTTTCACAGAGGAGCAGTCAGTCAACCTTATAGCAAAGGTTTCATAAATGGTTTCTTCTATACTGTCTGCAAATACTGCAGTAATTTGAAATTGATACAGATGAGAAGATCCATAGCAGCAGTTTCCCAGGCTCTAATTTTTTTCAAAGGAATATGAATAAGGTGGAAAGGATATTGGAGGTCTGATTTTTCAAAAATACTGTTAACTGGCATGTTGATTCTGATTTTTCAAAAAACTGGCATGTTGAAATGATGTGTCACAGAGACAAATTTGTGATCTGTTTGAAAGGGGATACAAAACTATGCTCTGAAGAAAGCATTAAATGATGGGCCTGGGTCCTATGCAGTGTTTAGTGGTGTTAATACTCTTGTACTGAAAGCAGAAAAGACAACAGGTGCAAATGCTGTTGGTTGCAACAGTTTATTGTGCTTGCAGCCAACATAACACAAATCAACAGAAGTCCTAGTGCTGGAACAAGCTGAAGCACACATTGTCCCAGTAGATCGTTTTCCTTCCTGTTTGAGCTCATTAATTTTAGATCACTAACATTGTTGGCATCCCAACCTCAAAGTCTATGGGCGCAATATACATTATTAGGATATCTGAAATATTATACAATTCTCCCTTGAGGATAAATCAAGTTCCTGAAATTGTAATAAGTGGGGTTGGGCAAAACAGAAGAGCTGCAAAAAACTCCCTTTATAAAAGGGCATGCCAGAGAAGCCCAGCACAGATTCTCCACAACAGTTTTTACACTTCTGTAAACAGAGCTGTGGACAGTTGCCTGATTCATTAAGACAAGTAGCCTGATGATATTTTGCGCTGGGATTTATTTAAAATATTAAAGGACAGACCTAATATTTTGTCTTTATTCCCTTCCCTCCTCTCCCACCCTGGCCATTATACCTGGGACTGTGATTTGACCCATCTGCCCTTGACCTTTCTATTCCACTGCTAATACCACTCCCAACACCCTGTAGCCAGAACAATCCATGCCAAAAGATCAACTAGTCCTAACAGTTTTTTGATTTAAAGTGAGTTTGGGTTTTTTTCCCTTATGAAGCATTTTTGTATGAAAGGATACCATATGGCTCTAGGTTAGCAAATCCTTTATAGAAATACTGCTTCCTTTCCTGCTTAAATGAGTAAAGGTTCCCTATCAACATTCACAAAGGATTTCCCTATGTACTGAGCAATGTATAAAAGCTAAAGTGGTTTTGGCCACCTTCCAGGCATTAGGAGAAATTCAATACTCAGTAGCTTCTAAATGGAAAGAATTAAAATTAGCATCCCACTTCCTTCTCATATATTGGGTGATTTTTCTTATGCAGTGATTATTGGCTAAAGGTTACTGTTCTCATCTTTATCTAGTAAAGTTTCCTTCTACTGCAGCCACCCACCCTAAATAAAGGGCAATAGACTTTTTTATTTTTGAGATCAAATGGATTTAATGCTTTTTCTCATTTTGGCAAATCACTTTTATTTTGGTTCTAAGTTTTCTGCAATGACCTAGCTTTGCATAATAACTTAGGAAAAAGTTGCAACATTCTTGTTTAAACTCAAAATTTGAAATGGTCTTGCTGCTGAAAGTGCCTACTGAACATCCCTCCATCATTTCAAATGACGGTGAAGCACTTGTGTTGCATTGCCCATTGAAGAGTTAATTTGCAAATTTGAATACTGATATTTGAGTATTAACAATACTATTCAATACTGTATTATATATCAATATATTGATATTAATATGTTGATATATATTATCAATACTATATCAATACAATTATTTCCGTGGTATTAAGACAATTTTGCCCTCGATATATAAGTTAATATTACAATGATGATCCATTTCAATTTCCAATGTAATACCATGTTGATTTTTACCACCCTTAGCATTTCCTTGTTGTTTGGCTGGATTTTTAAATTACATCTTGACCAGTTTGCAAATCTAATATTTGTAGGTGAACAGTTTTATGAATATACTTTAGCACTGTAATAAATCTATATTAGCTAACCTTATACAGAATGTTCCTGTAATTGAAAAGGCCTCTTAAATGCAAGCATTTTCTTCTTGGGTCTCAGTTGAGAATTGAATTTAATTTGAAAATGATAGACAGCCTATGGAAGTTGCTATTTTCTAGCATATGGAGGACGATATTTTTTAGTATATGGAAAAAATATATATATACATGTATATTCTATCTGAATTGCTGACATATCCATTACTGTATGCCAAATGTTTTTAATTTCAACAAGTCTGTAATGGATATCTGAATATCTGTGTGATGTATGCTTCCAAAGTCTTATGAAGATCTGTCTACTGGGCATACTCCACCTGGCATAACCAAAGCTACTTTGCTAGTCAGAGAACAACATGCATCTTGAATATTTTATGGAGTGATTATTTTGAATTGATAATTTAAAGAAATAACACAAAGAGACACAGAGAATTCATTGTTGTTGATGAGTTTAGAGATGTAGGATGAAATCTGATCAGACTGGTTTGGGCTGTAAAGCAAGAGACACCCTGGATAGAAACACTGGGTCTGGCCTGGGGGAAGCAAAACATTCCTTTCCTCTTTAATGGAAGACATAACCTGGAAAGCAAGCTTCTGGGCCTGTGTTTTTCTGGAAGATTAAAAACTAGCGTGGTTAGTATTGCGTGAGTAAGGCTATATGTATGAGTAGGGTTATATGAGGCTGAATTTCTGAGCTTAATGGAGTTGATGAAAATGTTACTGCTTGCTTTAACAAGAACAGGATTCAGTATAATATTAAACATAATTAACTATGCAAAATGTAATTAACAATGAATTCTAATTAGCTACCTGTGGAAATTGTGCCTTTATTGTCACAGTTTTTCCTTTTTTTTTTTTCCCACTCCTCTCTACTCTGAATTGCTTTTCCAACACCACCTCTGCAACTGGGCTGTGTCAGCTCTGCAATATACTGTGATTCACACAACACTGTTCTCACAAAGAAAAATTGTCACAGGAGAACGACTTGTTAAAATTTTGACTGTAAGCAATATTTGTCATTTTAAACTGGAATAATAGAAGATGGGGAGGGGCTAACCTAATTCTCTTTAATGGAGAAACAACACAGTTTCCACACTAGAACTTACATGACTGCCCAGAAAAGGTAGGAGTGAAATCACCTTGGAAGTGTGGAAGAATGTAAAGGATATAGGTTGGAAGGGAGATCCATTAGAGGAATGGATGAGAAGTAGCAGGGCTTTTACCACTGAAAATGAGAAAGGAGCAGAAAGCCATGTGCAGAGATGGAAGATCTTGTTTCATTGTTCTGAGGAGGTGTGAGGACAGACAAGATACTGATTTCAAGAGGCTTGGGTTTCTGAACATGGAAGCCGCTTCCTTTGTTTGGTTATTCTTCGTCTTATGTAAATAATATTTATTCAGTAATGAAAATGGTTAGTAGAAAGTGCTGTTGTGATTGTTTAGAAGTACTAGTGAATATGGGAAAGGAGGAGAATCCTCTTGTGTCCTTACTGTCCTGTCTTCCCCCTGCAGAAAGCACTGGTGTGGCATAATAACATGTATTGACCAATTTGAACTGATGGCATTCTTTGCAAATAACACAGTAAAGAGATAATGGGCCTTACCATGAGCTTTT
The DNA here is from genome assembly GCA_013397315.1 of Donacobius atricapilla. Classification (NCBI taxonomy): domain Eukaryota; kingdom Metazoa; phylum Chordata; class Aves; order Passeriformes; family Mimidae; genus Donacobius; species Donacobius atricapilla. The sequence goes on along the minus strand of WBMY01014855.1, from coordinate 405,160 downwards.
AATTGTATAAAACTGAAATTTTGGCCAACTACTCAGTTCAGAGAGTATTAAAATAATAAAAGCTAATTGTAGAAATTTCTCACTTTCTTTGGGAAAGCCTCCATCCTTCAGAAGTAAGCCAAGGAATTATTTGAGACTTGTTTTAAGCCCGAAGTGGACTGGATTTTGTGTTTTGTGTATAATAATACACAAAGGCTTCCAAACTCAGTGGGACAGCTCAACACAAATGGCTATTGAAAAAAAAAAAAAATACAAACAAAACAGGCATTGTGTTGCAGTGAGCAGCTAGGCACTGCTCTTACAGAGATGGTTTTGTGTCCCATTCACACGCATAACACGTCTTGATATTCACTAATGAGAGACAAAAACGCCCCACATTCCACTGCTCTTATAACTAGAATGGATTCCCTAGAGTGTACACATTAAAATAATTATTAATTAGCAAAGATTTGATGCTGACACTGAGAAGACCTGCAGGTAGGACTAGATACTATTTTTATGTAAACATATACTTGCTTTCCCCCCCCCCCCCTTTTCATATTAAGAAAAAAAAAAAGTTCTCACCATTTGTTCATTGGCTCTTATGGTTTTGCATTTGTTTACTTGAGAATGCAATTGCCTCAATTTTTGAGGCGGATCTTATCAATACTTATGAACTCATTTTCACAACTGAAATAAAAAGAAATATGTCACTGTCCCAATTGTCCAAAGATACTTCTCTTTCTTCTGCCTATTCTCCTTCAGATTCTTGTGATTGATTTACTTTATTCAATTAACATCCCTCCCCACCTTCTTAGGCTGACCTGACAGTGGTAGAAATTGGAGGTGAGTGTATGGAGGTGAGAGTACCATTCATGCGACCAACCCTAACTTCTTCAGCCTCCCATGGTTTTCACAGCACCACCATCCATTTTTCTTATACATCCTGGACCTCTACAGCACCTTGCCTCTTGTAGAAGCCAGTGTGGTTCCTCTACCACATTTACAACAAGAAGGAGGTCTCCTGCCCACAGCCTAACATTTTTAAAGTACTCTGTATTGTTTGTAGGTGTTCCAAGAGGAGGACTAGAAAATGTAACCCCTTGGTTTTAGTCTGCCTTTCATTTTGATGTATTTAATTTTTCCTTTAATCTATAATAAGACTGAATTGACTAGAATATGCCTAGAAGTGGATACAAGTAAATAAGTGACTGTGTCTGAGCATGGAAACTAGATTTTTCCATGTCCAACAATTTCTCTGGAGCAAGTAAGAAAGATGGGCACAGATTTTGACAGACTTGTAGTGAATGCAGAGAGCTGACGTTCCTTCCACCTCACTAGCTCTCTGCCCTGCAGCTCTGAGTATGTTGGTGTCTCTAAGGCAAGGCCATCATAGAACCACAGAGTGGTTTGGGCTGGAACAGATCTTAAAGGTCATCTCATTCTAAACCCCTTGCCATGGGCAGGGACACCTTCCACTAGACCAGATTGCTCAGAGCCTCAACCAACTTGGCCTTGAATACTTCCAGGGATGAGGCATCCCCAGCTTCTCTGGGCAACCCACGCTAGTGCCTCACCACCCTCACAGGGAAGAATTTCTTCCTAATATCTAACTGGGGTGTGCATTTGAAAATCCATCAGATCTACTTAATGATTATCTTGGGTGTAAGGCAGGTTCCTTGAGCAAGCTGCAGCACTAAGAATGATGCCTGGAGAACTCATTTGCAGGATCGTATAACCCTGCTTTAAGATGGAAATATGCATCAGGAGAGTGAAGCACAAGGCTTGGAGTGGTAACATTTCAACAGTTTCTCTTGAACTTGCCTTCTGAAGTCTGTCAGACCTTCATTACCTTGGTCAGTCTGAAGTGATACAGCTTGCCATTTATTATGTAAATAAATCAGAATAACAGCTATTGGTGGACTTAATCCTGTAAATGATCTGTATAAAGACAAACTCCAGGTTCTGCAAACTTCATTTTTCCTTATTATTTGAAAAATAAAATTGTTTGTAATAATGTTATCAAATAAATTATTCATGTAGTTGTACCAGACATGCTTTCTCTCTGGAAAATGTGGCAGGTGCTTTTTTTTTTATAATTGAGAATGCCATTTGATATTGCCCTATGCTATTACAGTGCATTTCAAATGGAAAAAAAATGTTCATCAGAAGTGAAATCTAAATCTGGAAATACAAAATAACCCATAAATTCTTCATAAGTATCCCTAGCTTTGAATTTCCATGGTTACTGCACCCAAATATGATTTTTTGTTGAAGTAAGTGTGTACCTGCTAATTGGACCAGTGATTTAAATCTAACGAGTTGGATTGTTGAGTACTTTTCAAATTCTTCACATCAGGAGTTCCAGCAAAGGCTATTGCCATTTTTTATTTAGTAAAAGTAAGAAAACTTCTGGACATCAATGCATACTGTCTAAAGATGATAATCTTGAAAAGCCAAACCAGAACTAGCAGCAAATGTTGCATATGCAAATTATCTTATTTAGGTATGACTTGCAAATAATTTAAACAAGCAGTAGGCACAATCAGTGGGCACTGCGGTTTCAAGCAAGTTTTCATAATTCCTTTTAGATTGGGCACCATACATAAAATAGAGAATCATAAAATATCCTAAGCTGGAAGGGACCCACATGCATCATTGAATCCAACTCTTGGCCCTGCATAGGACACCCCCAAGAGTCACACTTCTGCCCGACAGGGCTGTCCAAATGCTTCTTGAACTCTGTCAGGCTGGTGCTGTGACCACTTTCCTAGGGAGCCTTTTCCAGTGACCAACCACGCCCTGGGCGAAAATCATTTTCTTAATACACAACATAAACCTCCCCTGGCAAATTCAGGCCTTCCTTGGGTCTTGTCACTAGCCAACACAAAGAACTGTGTCTACCCCTCCTCTTCCCCTCACAAGGAAGTTGTAGACTGCGATGAGGTCTCCCCTCGGTCTCCTCCAGGCAGAAGATACGGAGTAACTTCAGGGCTTACTCATACAGCTTCCCCCCAAGGCTCTGCACCATCACCGTGTCCCTCCTTTCGACATCCTCTAAGAGCTTTATATCTTTTCTATATTGCAATACCCCAAACTGCACACAATATTCAAGGTGAGGCTGCCCCAGGGCAGGGCAGAGCAGGGCAATTCCCTTCCTTGCCCAGCTGAAGATGCTGTGCCTGATGCACCCCAGGACACGGTTGGCCCTCCTGGCTGCCAGGGCACTGCTGGCTTATGTTCAGCTTGCCATCACCCAGGACCCCCAGATCTCCTGCTGCTCTCCAGCATATAATTCCCCAGTTGGGATGCACATCCAGGGATGCCCCATCTCAGGTGTACAATCTGGCACTTGTCCTTGTTGAAATTCATTGCCCAGCCCTCCAATTTGTCAAGATCTCTCGGCAAGGTCTCTCTGTTTTGGGGGGAGTCAACAACTCCTTCCAATTTAGTATCATTGGCAAACTTACTTAGTATCCAAAGTAGTTTATGAAGCTACTGAAGAGCACAGGCCCTAAAATGGAGCCCCTCCAAACTCCACCAGTGACAGGTCATGAGCCCGATGTAACTCCACTTACCATAAGCCTTTGTGTCTGACCCATGAGCCAGTTTCTCATCCATTGCCTGTGTTTATCCAGCTAAATGATGCACAGGCATGGCAATGAAACTGATGGGCCTGTAGTTACCAGGGCCATCCCTCTCGACCTTCTTGAAAATCAGGACAACACTGATGGATGCACCTTCAAAAGCATTTCCACAGGGGACCTTGCTAACTAGTTCCCCGAGCAATCTGAAGTCTGCTCTCCTCATATCCAGAGGTAAAGTTTTGATGGCACTTTTCCTCCTGCAAACAGAGAATTTAAACTGGGTTGCTTTGGGTTGCTGTAGCCAAGACAGCCACCAATCACCACTTCACTCATGATACCCACTCAGTTAGCAAACTAAAAAGTCAAGGAGGGCACCTTTCCTATTCAGCTGCCTTAACACCTGTATCAAGAAGTTACTGTCTGGATGTTTTAGGGTTCTTCTGGACCTGTTTGTACCAGCTGTGTGGTATTCCCAGTTAACATCTGGCAAGTTGAAGTCCTCCCTAAGGACAAGGCTGGTTGATTTAGAGGTGTCCCTTAGTTCCTGAAAGAATAATTCATCAGTGTTGCCATCCTGACTGGGTGACGTATATTAGACTCCCACAACAATATCTGCTTTATTTGTTTGTCCCTCATTCTTTACATTTCAAGGCAGTTTTTATCCCTATCTGGAGTATGTCAATATGATTACTTTCTTACATTTTCAGTCTGCTAGGTAAGACAAGAGTAAACCATTTCCCATCCTGGTGCACTAACACATAGGCACTTGGGAAAGTTTTTCAAAGGAAACTACTTTTGGTTTTGAATGCTCATATTTTAAAATTTCTATGAGTAACTTGAGGAAATGGATTATTTCTATATTTTTATATAAATTTTGAGGCATTTCAGAAATTTTGTAGAGTATTTTACTTCAAGTGCCTACTACATCTTGATCCAAGAGAGGTCTATGATAAATGACAGGCTAACCAGTTAGGTCATGGTTGCGTTTTTTACTTTGCAAATGAAGCCCGGAGAATCAAATTCCCCCTTTTATTACAATGCTTCTTACATAATAACAACTAAATGTTGTGTACCTTTGCCTAAATGCCAGCAAATGGTCTCAGTTCTGTTAGCGTTTCATTGGCATTCAGTCTGTGGCTTCATGCTGGCCAAAGCCAGTAACAGTCCCATTTGCCAAGTCTTGATCTACATTCCTAATTCTTTAGCTGCCAGGGAACAAGAGTCTAAGTATTGTGAGAAACTTGACTTTTGGTTCATTTGAATTTCAAACTGCTAATACACATCCCCAGCAAACTTATGCTAAAGGATGGTTATTTGCCTCAGAGCAGTTTCTCCCCTGAGCAATCAGTCAACATTTGCCTCCAGACTCCTGTCATTGCCTGTCATTTAGCAAGTTCACACTTCATTCCCTAGCATCCTTATTCCTTCATGTGGAGTGGCATCACTTTACTGTTCCCAGCCGCTGTTTCTTCCCTGGTTACAGAAGATGCAGAGGAGGCAGAGTTACTGATGTCTTCTTTGCATTGGTGTATACTTAAAAGACCAGCAATGGGCAGAAACTGATGCACAGGAACGTCCACCTCAATATGAGATTCTTTACTGTGTGGGTGACCTTGCACCGGAACAAATTGTGTTCTGGAGTCCCCCTCATTGGAGATAGCCTGGAAGCATCAGGACACAGAATCAGAGTCACAGTATCATTAGAGTTGGCAAAGATTTTGGAGGTCATCCAGTCCAACACCTCTGCCAAGGCAGGGTCACCTAGAGCAGGTTACACAGGAACGCAGCGAGGTGGGTTCTGAATGTCTCCAGAAAGACACACAATCCCGGGCCGCGTGTTCTAGGATGACCCGGCTTGAGCAGGGAGGCTGGACCAGACTCCCCAGCGTTACCCACTCGGAGATTCTGTTTGCCTACGAGCTACTCGTCACAAACCTTTCTCGTCTGAAACATTTAAAAGCTACTTTTTTTTTTTTAAGAAAGAAATCACCAGTACAGTTTGCAGATGGTCCCTCAATGGCTTAAACAACCTCTTTTAAATTTTTTTTTATTATTTGTTTTTTTAATCGCTGCATGCCGGCTGCAAGGATGCTCCGGTCTCCGCTATTGGCCGGCCCGCCCGCGGCCCCGCGCCGCTCCCCGCCCGCTGCGGGACAGGATGT
>WBMY01014855.1:383822-399285 GCA_013397315.1 Donacobius atricapilla | reverse complement strand
TCCCGCCTCTCCCGCTCTCCCCATTGGCAGAGGGCTCCTGTGGCGTGCGGGAGGCCGAGCTTTCCCCGGCTCCAGTAGCGGAGCANAGGGGCGGCGGCGGCGAGACGGGAGCGCGGGGGTGGGATGCTCCCGGCAGAGGGGGAGCCCTCGGCCGCGGCCGCTGCCGGAGGAGGGGGTGCGGGTGACCCTGATAATCGCTTTATGTTGACCTGCGGCTTGCGTAATCTGCGATCAATTATTTATTTCATGCACCACTTACGGGGCTGAGGGGCAGCGTTAAGGCCTTTGGTGTGGCTCAGTGCAGCAGAAGGGAGGCTTCCTTCCCGCGGGTGTGATGGGGAAGGGATGTGGAGGCTTTTTTCTAGGATCAGGTAGGATTCCTAATGCGTGTTCCTCTCCCCGTGCGAATTCAGGGGACGTGAACGAGGGAGCTCCGTCTTCATGATTCATTTTTAAAGATAAGAGGAAGCCGTCCTAGTCTGAACAAAAATAACCTTGTGTGGTTTTACTTCACGTGCTAGATTGCCTTTTTAATTTTTTTTTTCCTCCACTCATTCTCTAGCAGATTGGGCTGCTCAGCCAGCCTGGAGAGAAGGCTGAAGAAGGAAACATGTCTTCTGATTCTTTTTATCTGTCTGCTCAAGCAAGGTTTGACTCCAAATGGTTGAAGACAGACTTGCAGGTAAGGAGTTTGATGGTCATACTGCATTGTGACCTTTCAGGTGCTGATCAAGGATGCTTTTAGTCCAAAAAGCTGACAGGCAGGAGACTGCAGCGCTTCAGATAGTGTATAGGTTTTCCCAGGTATGCCGATTTATATGTGCTTTTGAACAAACCCTGAGTTATTTTGAGCTGCGAATAGATCTGCATTTTCAGTCCAGTCCCTTCTGCTTTGAAAAAAGCATGGCTACATATGTATGTTATCTTAATGTCTTGCCTGCATATGAGCTAGCAATTTCAAAGCACAGGAGAACTGAAGCGAAAGGTGATGGAAATGTGATTTATATTTTGAAGAATTCAAATTAGATTTTGCTGTGGTTGTTTGCATTATGGGTAGAGGGTTCCTTTAAATTTTGTCTTTTTTGAAATGAGTTAATTTTTTTGTCAGAGGTACAAGGTTGAAATGGAAGTGATCTTCATTGAAATATGTCACTATTTGGTGAAAGTTTTCTTTTGTCTTAGAAGAGTTCTTCATTTAGCAAAATTGTGTGATATGGGGAGGAGGAGGATACTAACTTGTTTTCCCAATTCAGGTTTTATGATTAAGTGGAAAATACAGAGAAATAGAGTAGTTTGGGTCAGTTGCATTGGTTTTAGATGAAATGAGTAACAAGACTAAATCCTTGTCTCTTCACCTTCCTTTACCCAGATGTTGCACGTAGATCCCTTACTTTGAATAACCTTTCCAAGTTTCAATTCAAAACTGAAATTCTTTTCTGGGATGAGCCAGCCAGTGTAATTCTTTTGCTACTGTTACTAATAGTGCTGCTGAAAAACTCTTAAAAATTCCATCTTTTTGACTTTATCCCAGATTACCTGCTGATACTCTACATGCTTGAGTTGACTTGTTCTTATGGTTAGACAAAGATTTTTCCCTGTGCAGTTGTGATTCGAAAGCAGCCTTTCTCCAGTATTTTACATCAAAGAAGAAAAATTGGAATCAAAAGTGACAGACATGGCCTAAGAGGTTCCATTATTCAGTAGATCTTAAATGTAAATGCTATGAAATGACAGGGCTTGCTCTTGATTTGGCTAGATTAATTCTATTTTCATCTTTTGTTCCTACCAAAGTAAAAGTTTCAGTCTAAAACCAGATGTTTTCTCTAATGTAAATAAAGATGCTACACAACATTTTGGAGATAAGCATATTAAGAAATGTGGAAATATTTTTTTGTTTCCAGAAAAGTGTGTTTTAGATTACAAGTATATTGCTTGAATGATTGTTGAATACAGGAAAATTTATCTGAAAAAGTGGCAGCCTTTATTTGTAACTCCTGCTGACTATGCATTGCCTTTTTTTTCTTCTGTATTATATGGGATGAAAAATGTGACTGTTGAGGTGATTTATCAGATTTTTCCTTTTTTTGTAGTGCCTTTTTTCTACATCCCTTTTCTTTCCTATTTATTTAAACGTTTGGTAGGAGGGTTTCAGTTGCCATCCAAAGTTTTAAGGGTTGTTTTCAGTTGTGTGTATAAGTGCAATGAAATATTTGTGATTTATGAGACTGCAGTTTAGTTAACATATTACAAGAACTCCTTTTAATAATAAAAATCTTCATTTGCAGCATGTTTCTATGAATAAATGCTCTTAATTCTGCGAGTTTTTTTTGAGTAATAACAAGTTAGACTCTAATTGCCAGAGTACTCCTTTTTTTTTTTCCTTTCTAATCAAGCTGTAGTCAAAATAATGAGAATAAGGAAGTAAGGGAACAGTAGTGATTTGTGATCTGCTGGACTTAAGCATCATTTCTCTGGAATCTGAAGACAAGCCAGGCCTCCTGGGTATAATATGATTTTTTTATTAGGTTACCTGTTTTTGGTGTTACACAGGTCCTCATCACAGAAGTCTTAATTGGATGTGTGTGTTCAGTATTTTGAAAAATTGAGCATGTGAATCTTGAGTAGCATCTTTTAATGTATTAAATGGCAGATGTCTTCTGTAAAGGTTTTTGGCTGTGGAGAATTTTTTTACTACATGAATGATTATTTTAACTTCTTATTGACGACCATGATCTAGCTGTGTGTGGTTATTTTTTCAATAGGTATAAATCCTGTGTCTTAATCCTTTAAGTTCTATGTGTACTGAATTTGTAGATCTCTTACTGTGCATGTTTTTACTGGCTCAACTGTAGAAGACCTCTATTGGTCTTCAAGAGACTGTCAGCAGGCATTCAAAAGGTGAACACCTTTTCAAGTATGGAAGGGTTGAAGAAGACACACTAAATTTGTGTAAAGGGATTAGGATGACAGCAAATTGCTTGGAATTGGACCCTGGAACTCTTCACTTTGCAGCTACACTTTTAACTTCTGAGTGTACAATAGTTCAAGAATGAGTAGGTGACAATCCTTGGAGAAACAGAATTTCCCTGGGGAACTACCTTGGGAGACATACAGAGACTGATTAGTTTTTAAAATAAATTCTGCTGCTGCAAAATATGGGGTGTATAGTTAGGATTGGAATTAAAATGGTTTCATTCAGTGGTCTAGTAGTCTCTAAAGTACTTTTTTTTACTTTTTTCCTTTGTCACTGTTGTCAGAGAGTTTGTTCTTTAGACTTGATAACTGGCAGTTTTTGTAGATTAAGCCAGTGAAATCTCTTTGAAAATGATCATATTCTTTTTTGTTTTAGCTCAAGAAAATGTTGCATGAATAATGTAATACACGATATTCTAGTACTATTTGCATTAGTAAGTATTATATTGTGGTATTAATACGATAAGAAAAGAATGACAGGTGGATTGCAGCATGGCTTGTGTTTAATCACCTGTGTGCGGCACTGTAGCAGCTGATGTTCAGGCCAAATTTAAATGTTCTTACTCAGTTTTGGGATGTTACTGCTGTGAGACAAAAGCAGTGTGATGTAGCATGTTATTACTGTTCTTAAGTGAATATCAAAGGCACAGGTCTTTTTGTAGTAGCAGTGAGCCTCTAGCCTGCAAGATTACCTGACGTGGTGTGAAATGTTAATGGAACCGTATCTTCACTATGTTTTTTGCTTACATTAATTTTTGTGGAACTGAACAATACTATTTTAGGAAGCCGAAGTGCTCTACAAAGATCCAGATGCAATCTGTAACTGTTCCATGTCTTTCTACCAACTTTGTAATTATTTGTATGATTTACAGCTGCTATTGTAATTTTCAAGTGCTCAAAAATATTAATTTTACTTAAAAAAATCTAAATTTCCTGATGGAGCAAAGTAAGATACTCTGTTATCTGAAAAAACAAACTGTTACAGCAGCTGAAAAATCAGGGCAGTTCAGCTGAGTATGAGAACATCAATATAAAATATGTAGCATGTTCTCATATGACATATGTCAGTAGGATGATATAACATCACCATTAATAAAACAATCCTATGAGGTTATAAAATAGGTGGGTTTTAGTGCAGGCCGCTTTTTCATGTGTCATTCTTAATACAGTCACTTGAAGAGTTCATGTATTATTTCAATTTCTAAGTTATTTATTTAGACTTGAATTAATACATTGAAAACACCTACCTATTGATGACTATTACTTGTAGAAACCATCACATTTATAGCAAACACTGTGTGTAATGGGAGATTGTGTTTCAGTGATTGTTCCTGAGGAGGACATGTTTATAAAAAGGGAAGATTAAAATTGTTTACTTAAACCTAGGTGCCCAGTTTGTGGAATCAAACTGTGCTTAAAATAATTCTGATTAAATAGATGTACTGTACAGCTAAATTAGAATCTTATGCAGAGACCTTTAATTAGTGATGGATGAATAACTAAAAACTAGAATTACAGTGAGCTAATGGGATGGATGTGTGTGTTCAAATGGAGTTTAATTAGGCTGCTTATTCTGGATCCTGTGGAGCACTGTTGTGCTTAATAGCAGGAGTTAGAAGGAAAAACTTTCATTTTCCTGTAGTGTGGAGAAAAACTTTAGGCAGCAGTCAAGGTGCAAGAGCTGTCTGCAAGAGATGTGTGAGGCATTTCCCTCAGTTTTCATTGAGTTCATGATTGGCAGGCTATTTCTGTCATTATCGTTTGCCGCAGAGGTGAAAATGAGTTTTTTAAAATGAAGTAGTCAGCTTTAAGAGTTGCATTAGTTAGAGATCTTACCACTGTTACTTCAAAGTTACATCAGTCATTTTCATTTTCTTGAAAATCCCACTCTTCCAACATTAAGATTAGTGTCTTTACTGACTATATGAAGAGATTATATGAAGAAATGATGTCTTGGCTATTAAAATCAAGAATTTAGTGAAAGTTGCCTTCTCTATTTTACTGCTTTCCTGTTAGTCTTTTTCTTTGTTTTGGTTTTCTGATAAAAAAAATGAAGGGCTTTTTATGAAGTTCTTGCAACAAACTGTGAATGAGGACTCCTTTGTATTTAAAGGAAGCAAACTTTGTGATAACAAATTTTAAAAGTTATTTTAAAAATGAAGTAATGCTGTCTCTCTGAAGTAAGTGATTTTCAGATGGAGGGACAAACACAATGTGTGGTGTGATAGGTTAGAGAAGTTAGATTCAACACATAGGTTCAAATATTTGGGCTCAGAGAGAGCTGTTCTTCAGATGCATAGTTTCTAGGTTTGAAGGAATTGCCGAATTTTTCTTTGGGAGTGACTATTAACTGGTAACTTTTTCAGTAAGTGGAAGACCGGCACCCTGCTATTATGGGGAAGTTTCTAATTTAACCCCAAATCTGTTGAAGTAGTGTGAGGCTGCTGAACTTTTTTGACTTTGCTCTCCAAGCTTTTGAGCCCTGTGTTTAGGTCTAGTGATGTTGCACTGTGCTCTGCATAGGTGTGATAAGCAGCTGTGGTTTCGGGGCGTGCTTCGTTCAGCAGGGAAGGAAGGAAGCGAGGACAAAATACTAAGACAACAATGAGAAAGGAAACACAAATTGAATGGATTCAAAAAAGCAAAAACAAAAGAGAGTCTTAGGAAAGGACTTACTGTTCTGTGATTTTCTTCACTATTAACTGGGCTGAAAATGTTTTTCACTTAAATATTTTTCTAACAAGAGAAGTTTTTTCATGTAGTCTTTAAAATACAGGCAGTGGCTAATGCAAAAATAACTGAGTAGAAAAACAGATTCTGCACTACCCTTGGCAATTCTGAGGTGAAGATTATTTAAGTAGCTTATATTTTAAATCCATATTGATGTTCTGTGGTCATGAAGTCAGTTTCTTAAATTTCCAGTGCAATTATGTAATCAGGAATCCTACCTGAGTCAATCCTCATCCTTTTGTGTCATTTTATTTTCCTGGCTTCAGTTTTCTTGAGTTCAAGTTAACTTTTATGAAGGCTTCTATGCTTTCTTCAGGGAAGTTTATGAAACCACATTGAGAACATAATCTAATATACTACCTAGAGTTTGTCTAATTAAAATAGTTGACTTCAAAACAAAATCAGAGCTACTGATTATTCTTAAAATAACTTACTGAAAGCAAAATTGTAGCAGTGCTTTGAGAATTCTCAGGAGCTTACCTAGTTATGGTTGCAAGATTTAATTGTCTTGGAATGGAAGGAAATGTTAACGCCAGTGTCTTATTGTCTTGAGTTGATGGGGATGGATGGGAATTTCACTGCCAGCCCTGTTGGAGGTTGGCAGCAGCATATGTCAGCAACCAAACTGGATACCCCTTGAACTTAATCAGATGTTCTACCAGACAGAATAAATTACAGTTCTACTGCAGAGATAAGATTAACAAAAGATTAGAGTGGAGGCAGCCCAGTTTACAGTACAAGTTCACTGTAAAGTCTCCTGAGGGCCTTGTATTTTTAGTTTGGGATAACTGAGCAAGGCTGAGCCCTAGGTCTGCGTGGGAAGTATGGATTTGTGGAGATACATGGCTTTCAAGTGCAGGGATCAAGACATGGTCTGGGGATGAGAAAGTGTGACAAATGCTGAAAGAGGTTTGGGGTTTCTGAAGTGAGATGTGTAGGAGATGGGGGTTGAGAAGAGGTCAGTAGATGTCATGGGAAAGGACAAGGGAGATTTTTTAGCATAGGGAATGAGTAGGAGGATTAAGAACATAGGCCGAAGCTGCAAGGCAGTGGATAGTAGTAATGGAGTACAGAGCTGCTGTTTTTCTGGTCTTTGGAAGGAAGCGTGTAAGTGGTGGGGCAAGCAGGGCCTGGAGGGGGAGATTTACAGAGGGTAGATTGCTGGTACTGTTGTCAGTTGCAAAAGTTCAGTGAAAATTTCATTAGTCTTCATTTGTTAACTTAATGAGTTTAAGTTCATCCCTTTAAACATTTACTAATGAAGTTACTAAATTATTAGAGATAAAGATGTTCATGTGATTCAAGCAATCTAGTGAGAGAGACTTTACAAAACACGAGTAGCTGTTCTTGTGTTTGGAACTCCAGTATGTCAGGAATGATGAAGACACCAAGTGTGTTCTTCTGCTCTTGCAGTGTACCACCAATTGCCTTGTGAACATTCTTCAAATAATTTAGTGGGAGAAGTACCTTTTTTCTTTCTTTTTTTTTTTTTTTTTGGAAACAGAAACCAGAGAAATCTTTCCAGATTTGTTCTGAACAAAGTTATAGTTCTCTAGTTTGAACACTGAGATGTGTTGATAGATTCTTTATGAATAACTGAACGTGAGAGGTATTGGTGGGAGCAAAGGAAGAAAGTCATAAAATACTGCAGGAAAAAAGAAGTGCAGGTTTGGGCAGTTAAAGCAGACACTTGACTTTTCTACTACACAGATGAGTGTGATCTTCAGCTGCAAGTTTCACAGGGTCACAGATGTTTGAGATTGGAAGGGACCTCTGGAGGTCATCTGGTCCAACTCCCCTGGTCAAGCAGGACCACCTAGAGTCCAGTGCCCAGGTCTGTGTTTGGATGTCTTCTGAATATCTCCAAGAATTGTGGATCTACAGCCTCCCTGGGCCCCTTGTGATTCCTGGTGGTCCAAGGGAAGCCTCTGTATTTCAGTTTATACTCCCTCCCTCTGGTCCTGTCACTGGGTACCTCTGAGCAAAGCGTGGATCCATCTTTTTTACACCTTCCCTTTAGATTTTCTTTCACTTTTGGCTAATATATATAGCAAATACTAGATATCTGCTGAATGTTGAGTAGATTAATAGTCATTTTGTTACAGCTGAAATTAAGTTGCCCTCAGTTATGACAGACGAATTGGTTGTAAATACTGTTCCTTAATTATCCATTCAGTTGGTTTCTTTGATTATTGCTGTAAAGTTAGTCCCGTATTTCTTAACTTTTAACTTAACTTTCAAACTCGTCTCCTTTTTCTCTTCCCCCAACACAGCTACTGCTGAAAAAATGTTAACTACAACATGAGTAGTAGGCAAAATTGTTTATCTGAAGACTGCTTATGTTATTTGGAGAAGGAGGTGGAACTCTGTGACCTGTAGTCTTGGTGGTTCCTCTATCTTTTTGCAACATACCAAGAAAATTATTTTGATAAGACTTTGAACCAAAACCAAGGCCAAAGAAATTTTGTTTACTTTTTCAGTTTTTAGTTGCATGAAAGAGTTGAGTGAACTTTGTGCCATGTAAAAGGATTAGAGGTTGAAATGGAGAAAACAGTTCCTGATTCTGCTTTATATGAATGCTTTCAAAAGTAATAAGTAAGTTTTCTGAAAAAAAACAGTGCTACATTATGAAGAATCTGGAATTCAAAGCCTGGAGACATTCAGATTCTATGGACTGTGAGAATAGTTTTCCATACCACGGTGATCTGAGAATGTAAAATAAAATGTGTGAAAAAGATAGTTTATTAGAGAAAGATCTTTAATTTGTGAAAACTGTAATTTATTATGCAACCCATCTGGAGGGCTGCTCCACTTGCAATTTTTCAACCTTGTATTTTACCATAGATTAGCATTTAACAGGTGAAAGTTTAAAAAAATAATCTATCACCGCTATGTGAACCAAAATCAGTGAAACAGCTGTTTTACTATTTTACACAAGAAAAAGACTATGAAAAGTACATTCCCTAGGTGCCCCACTAAAATATATGACTACATCTGAAGAAGGAAAAAGTGAACAGCAGTTACTGTTGAAATATTCATAGACTGGGAACAATGAAGAAAATCAGTTAATGGCAAATGATTATTTTCAATGTTGACATGCAATTGCAGATTATTCAAATTTTTAAAAATGAAGCCAAATGTAAAGCTCTTAGTGAAACACAAATATTTGCAAAAGCTCTTTGTGCTGTTTAACACTGAAGAACAGGGACTGTACCTTTCAGTATAGCATGGTCAGAGTTTGATTCTGGTGCTGTACAATTGATAAATCATAGATAAGATGAATAATGTCTAACTCACATTGCATGATTCTGCCCCTGATCAAGCAATAGTAAGTGACAGACATGTACAATGTGTCAACTCATATTTTATGCTGAAGGAAGAATTACTGAAATCATTCATTCGTGTTGGGCTGGATTTCTGAAGTATGCAATCTGGAGTCAAGAAATTACTATGGTTATTTAGTGTGTTCCAGCGGTGTGAAAGCGTGTGACTTGTCTTTTAATTTGTGTTAACTGAGATGAGCCTGGATCAGCGAATGTCTTCCCTGCTGGTGGGTGTGTCTCTTAAAACCTCTAATCCTTAATCATTACAGTGTATTTTATTTTGAGCTATTTCCTCCAGACAAGGTGACTTCTGTGTAGTGGTAAATATTTTATGGAGGTTGTTGTAAGCCACATCTTTGTATTTTTTCTCAGCTAAAACAGTTTGGATTTGAATGCTAGTTACATAACACAAAGATGCTTCTGAATAAGCCTTCAGTAGGTGGTGGGTTTGTTTTTGTGGTGGCGTTGTTCTTGTTTGTTTTTTGTCTTTTTTTTTTTTTTTTTTTAATGTGGTCCACTGCACCACTTTGGTAATGAGGGGGTATTCTGTTTTTCAGTTTCATGTTCTGCCCTCCTCCCTTACGCTGTACAGTTGTGAATTACAGCCTGTTTTTTATGGAATTCACTTGGGGTGTAGATACCTGTTCTGCAGTGTTTTATAAAGCAAAAAACAACATCCTTAGAAGTTACCCTGGTCATTAGGATTCTCCAAGGGAGATCCAAATTCCTAAATCATTAGGAGACTTGTGTTACAGCCAGTGCTTTTGTGAGTGGTTCCATCTAGCAGAGTCTATGTTCTGTTGCCAGTATTTGTCCTTGTGAACACAAAGTGTATTGGGAACTGACCTGGGCTGAGGCAGCCCTTTGCTCTTCATCTGGGTGCCGCTGGTTTTAGGCTTGATCCATTCCATATTCTGCTTCTTCGTGGGAGAGGAGGCATTGTAGCAGTTGGAAAGAAGAGGGAGGGTTGTGAGAGATGCTTTGCACAGCAGGACCAGATTGAACTGGCTGAATTCATTTACAAATCTGTGCCTTGATGTCATCATTCTGGTTAAGATGCCCAGCTCTTCAGTTGCTGGTTGGCGAGGGGACTGTATGCCTCTCTGTCTTGAGATTTTGTGCAGCTTGACTTTGTTTGAATAGCTTTTCCTGAGGAGAAAAAAGACACCCCACACCCTCTCCCTGCCCCCCAGCCCCCAACTGATGTAATCGTGAATGGGTGGATAGTTCTGAGGTGACCAAGTACATGGTTTTGATGAGAATTTGTCACCAAAAAAAAGTTCATTTTGCTGGACTTGAACCTATCTAAAATTTACCATTTTGCACTCCTAACCTGAAAGTAGCATAACTAGACAATCAGATATGCTGAAGATTATTAAATCCTTGTCACACACACACAGACACACAATCTCATTTCCAGTGAGATGGTACATGTGTTTTCTTTCTTCTGGAATGGTGTATGAAGTCACATGTGATTTAAGTGTTAGCTTTACACTAAAAAAAGTGCCTTGAGAGAAAAGTGTGTGTAATTATATATAATGTATTATTTTTAACAGCTTGCTTTTACACGAGATGGACTATGTGGCTTGTGGAATGAAATGGTAAAAGATGGAGAGATTGTATATCCTGGAACAGAATTAATACAGAGTGGTGAACTACCTCCAAGAAAAGGTATGAATTTTAAATTTCTTTTAATTTGTTCATTCTTTTTCTTTCATTGTGATGATGAAAATGGACTTTAGCTTCTAAACTGTCACAAAACTTCTGTTTTTTATCATCTGTCTATACAATTTGCAGGTGGTAATGTTTTGAATTAAACACAATTGAAAGTGATTTCTTGAAAGTGTATGGAAGGGTAATGTCCAAGCCTCCAAATGAAGGCTTAAATCTCTTCCAGCCTTATGAAATTTAACTTCATAAGTAGGCATGTTATTATGAGATAGTCTTGGCAGTGTCTTTTTGTTTGATACGCTTGGTGTGTTTACAGCTGAAGCCTTTGTTTAAAGGAAGTGGATTGAGGAATAAAGCTGATTCTGCTATTTCTAATTTTGTTTACAATCTTCAGAAAGGTCAGCTTAAAAACTGTCCACAGTCTGCCTGAGAACGTAGCGCTTGATTTTTGTGCCTTTTTTATCCCCCCAAGTTTTCCAGTGTACTTCAGAGCAGTTCTAACACTGCAAATACTGCAAATGATGGAGTAATACATCTATTTAGAGAGGTTACTTTGATGGGGGTGGATTTTGTTTTGTGATGGGCAATGCTGGAATGGGGTGATTGTGCTCTTGCCTTTTTTTCATCTTCATCCCAAAAGTGGTGCTCTTTTGAACAGAAAATTAATCTGATCAAAAAGGAAAATATTTGTTTCCAGATCTTGCTGAAATGGACTCACGAAATGGCCAGATAAGTTTCGTCAGTAATGTGTAAGATTGCCAGAAAAATGAGGAGATGAGTAGAAATACTGCCTTTGGTATCAGTGAACTATTATTTTAGCATCTATTACTTCCTGAACTGTACTGTGGAGTAGACATGATCTTTCAAACCAGTGATGCTCAATTACTTGTGTAGAGAATTTTTTCATACCTATATTATGCCTCCTTTAAAAATGGGAGGAATAGCTGTGCTTTTGGCTAGAAGAGGTAATTTCTACAGGAAGTAAGATACAATAAAACATTTATGAGAGAAGAATGAATTATACATTTGCTTATCAAGAGTATAAGCTTTGTAGGTTATTAGTGGCTGCATGCAGTAGCAGAAATTAGGTTTTGCTCTTAACTGTTTCAGAGTTAGAAAACTTTTGTCTTCCCTATGCTCCTGGCCCTATGGAATATTAATTGTTGATGCTGGGTGAAAATACAGCTGATCTTATCAGAAAGGCTACTACAAAGCTGCTCATGAAATGAATGGAGGTAGTGTAATATTTTGTTCTTTGGATTGGCTAGTTCCATGTATATTAATAAAAGGCGTTGTAAATGTGATGCAATAAAGGGAAGGATTGCCTCCTAAAGTAATTGTAGGAAATGCTTTCCCGTTCACTGACAGCTCATGATAGACAAAGTGTAGTGGTTGTGGTATAACCATTCAACACACTGTGCTTTCATGTAGAAGAAGGATAACAAACATCTGTAATACTGCAGGGTATAATGAGCTAAATACCTGCTTTGCAGATGAAATTGATGAATTGATCTTTTTGTGCTGGATACTGACACATTGTTTTTAGAGTTGTACCTATACTAGTCTTTGACAGAAGTGTTCTTGCAATATCTTTATAGATAAGTAGCTGCAGAGAATTGACATTTTTAGTTAGCTACAGTGCTGTAGTGCTTTCAGTAATTCTGAGAAAGCTTACAGAAAGATGTTATAATGTAATTGTTTTTAGTTTTCAGGGTAATCCTTGAAATATCAGCTAGGAAAATGCAATCTGTCACGTCCGATGCAAAATATAGACAGCGGTATAAAGTAAAAATCCAGAAGTGCTAAGTCAGTCACCTGTGACTTCATGTTTGTCCACACTTAGGACACTTATTCTGAACAATGATGAGATTTTTTCTTTAATGCCGGATGTATGTATGTACACATCGTAGAAGTGAAGGTTTAAAGTGTGAAAGACTGTAGAACCTTGTTATTTAAAAATACAGAGTTTCTGACACTTTACTGTATAAATAAGGCTTTTATGTTAGTCTAAAATATCCACGCTGTGATGAGGCTTTTGAAAGTTTTCTCATAAGCATAGTGTGGTGGTGCTGAGGGCAGACTTTTTGTTTCCAGTACTGTATTGTGGTGGGTTGGCCTTAGCCAGGTACCCACTCTTCCAGCTCCTTACTTGCTGCCCCTGCTCAATAGGACACGGGGAGAAAATGAAATGGAAATGCTTGGGGGTTGAGATAAAGCCAGGGAGATCACTTACAAAGTAGTCTTGGGGAAAATTAATTTGATTTATTTTAGTGCCAATTAAGATAGAATGGGATGGTGAGTAACAAAGGTAAAAACTAAAATGCCACTTTCCATTTTCTTTGCTTCTGGAGAGGTTAAGTTGTAGGTATTAGATAGCACAAATCACACCTGTTCCTTTCCACGGCTGGAGGGTGTATGTTCTTCATATTTCTTGAAATACTGCAGTAGTTTAGAAATTTAAATAACAGCTTTTTCAGGCTCTTAACTCTTAGGATTAATGTATGAACTGTGTTTCAGTAAAGTTAGCCTTCATGAATGCTATTGTGTTGGCCTACAGGATTCTAAAATACAAGCTATCTTACTTACCAGGCTTGAGTTTTGAGGAATCAAAAACTGCTAATCAAGGCTATTTTTGGTCACTGTCAAATCAGGTTGTATATTTGATTCTGTTAGGCAATAGTGAATTGTGGAACCAGAAAAATGGATGGTCAGTTTGCACTTCTGAACTTGCAGGTCAAGTTGAGTTTCATGAAATTAAAATCTTAAGTATTTACATCTGTTCAGTTGGTACTTACTTTTTGCATAAATGATCTACAGATGTAATTCAAGAGAAGAGGGAAAAGTACATACCAGTAATGAGATTTATATAAAACTCAGTGGTTTTATATGAAAAGCAATATAGATTAATGTCAATAAAATAGAGTTTGCTGCTAAATTGACTAACCTGGTGATAAACAAGAGAGGCTGTTCTATGTAGTCCCTTTTATTCAGTCTTTTTAAAGAGGTTTTGATTTAAGCCCATCCACTATAAGTCTATTTCTTCCCTAGTGCTATAGCTCTTTGTTGATTCTGACTGGACTGTTCAGGAGAGGCACTTCATTCTGTCAGTGGGTATTAGCAGTGGCAGTAGACTGGAAGAACATGCTATTGATAGCAAAAACCACTTCTTTTCTCTTTGGGAAGAATATAGAAGTAGTGCATTATTTTTCTCCTGTTTGACAGAAGGTTTGGTTAGGAATAAGGTCTTTGTTTTGAATTCATGGCACTTTAAGAAAAACATGTTTGATAAATGTGTTCAACAGAATGTGTTTGTATGTTTCCAAGTATCATCTGAGGTCACAGCTGTGACAGTAGTGATGTCCAAATACAGGTGCACTTGTAGCGCTGCATATATTTCAAAGACAATCAGGCTGCCCTCAGGAAATTGGGATCAGATGAATACCTTGTATACAGGAAGCAATGTTCTGAAAATAATAAAAAGTATTAAATAATAGAATTCTCACTAAATTTTTCAAGTTAGAGGACTGTTACTGTTAAATTTTAGGACATACCAGTCTCTTTAAGATACACAGGTCTCATTTGTGGGTTGCTGTTTCTTATTTATTTCTGATTCCTCAAATTTCATAGGTGGAAAATTCTGTTTCATTTAGCTGTTTGAAGTTCCAGGATAAAAATATGAAATCATCAGCTTCATACCTCTGTCCTCCCTTTGGTAAACACTGTGGGCTTCCTCTTCTGTTCCCTCTTTCCTGAAAGTTGGACCTTTCTCATCCTGGTGCTCTGAATACACAAACCTCATTTAGTGTTGCACCTGCTAGCAGGTTAATTGAAGTCCAAATGCCACAAGCAGTTCCAGAGAGGCTGGCAGAAATGAAATATTTATGACAAGAATAACAGTATGTGGGAATTGGTTATGGTGGCTGCTGTTCAGACCATGTTATAAATCAAACTGTGTGTAGGTATGTAGGCTGGCTCCTGCTTTGAGCCTCCTTTTTTGTGTAAGGAAGAACTTGATAAAAGTGAGAAGTGCCACTTTTCTCTTCTGCTTCTCCCGACCCAGCTGTGGGCTGTACCCAGTGGCTCAAGAATTCAGTGCTGTGGATTATCATACTTTCTCTGCAAGGTAGGCAAGTCTGTAGTCACTCTGTTGGACAGTTCGACTTCTGAAGTGTAGAATGCTGTGTTGTAAATTCAAAAAATAATTTAATGCATTTAAAAAAAATAGTATACCAGGGAAGAAAATAAACTTTATTTCTGATTAGGGTTAGGAGATCAGAGTCTTATAATCTAACCTAGAAGGCTGTATAAATATGGTGTGCAAATGGTAAGGCACGTATCTGTAGTGGTTATCACATTCGCCTAATTTTCATTTTAGTGGAATAGGATTAAAAGAAAAACAAAACAGGTTCAATTCAAAAATAGAAACAGATTTATTAACATACAGTAAAGGTAAACAAACAAAAACCAACTACGAAACCCTCTCAAAAACAACCCCTCTTCCTCCCTAGCAACAATCTACTTTTCCACGAAAAACAATGCAAAGGGACAAAACATCAGAACTCTTAAGTCAGCAGCACTTAATAAAATAGTCTTTCATTCAGTCTTTTGAGAGAGACAAGTCCCTCCCGATTCTTCTGGTAACTTTCCACAAGAGACACAGTCTGTTTGTGGCTTCCAACTCTCACTAAGGCAGCCCGCCCGACACTGTATCTGTGAGCTTCCCAAAATGTAGCTTTTTATATGACTACATAAGGGCTTGTGGATTT
>WBMY01014855.1:310264-383593 GCA_013397315.1 Donacobius atricapilla | reverse complement strand
GGCCTCGGCACTGCTGCCCTGGCCCAGCCCGACTCCCGGGGCCAGCCGGGCCCTGGGCCTGGGCCCCCTCCTGGCCTGGCCGCGGTGTTACCTCATGGCAGGGGTCTGTGGAAAGAGGGCGGGTCTCCCAAGATTCCTGTTTTTAAGCGGTGTCCCAGGGGGTGTACACTTTTTACCTGATTGGCCAGCTTAGCTGTTAGTTCTAAAATGGATCAACAATTGGTTTTTCCTACCATTTATGCTAAACCAATACAGTATCTTTCCCTCAAAAATAACTATCAGTTTTGTGTATGTAAGCATATATATGCGTGCGTGTGTGTGTGTGTGTAAAAAATGAAGGATTTTTGACAGAAAATATGTTGCAGCTGAAACATTTTCTGTATCTGGGACTACCAAATACTGGTTTAGGGTGGTTATAAGATACCGCCCTTGTCTAAAGCACACTGTGTGACTTTTTGCCCTGTCATGGCAACATCTGTTGGGAAACTGTTGCAGGATTTCTCTCTATGGAGGGATTCCCACCTACCTGAGTTCATCGGCATTTCAGAGCAGCCCAAGGCCATACTGTAGCAGGTGGTGGGGGTGACTATGCAGTGTCAGGTTTTTTTCTTCATTGATTATGAAATCTAAGTTCCATTTTTAGTGCTTCCTTTTTATCGTCTGTTTATACCAGATTAGGCTTTGGCTGTGCAATATAGTGCATGCGTGGTGAGCTGCTGTGCTTCGATTTGGGAGCTAATTTCTAGTTGAGAATGGTTACTTCTGTTGCTTAGTTTTGACTGGTGGCTGCGCCTGCCTGCCTCAGTGTAGAGGTATAAGGGTGTAAACTGAAACACAATAGAAAAGAAAGGTCTTGCATTTTGTTTCTCCCACCGCAATATTTGCAAAATTAAGTTAAATCATGCTGACACACTGCGTTGTATTTTTACATACATTGTTTCGAAAACTGCCTTACTACTTGTTACTTTGGTCTGTTCTGGCTTCACTCAAGATATTTCTTCCTCCTGCCCCTCTTTCTGTAAAACCTTCATGCCTTCCTGTTTAAAATCCTTCATGAAGCAGAACTTCTATAATTATGATGTCTGTGTTGCTGCTTTCAATCTAGTCCGATACCAGCTTTGTCTGTTAAGAGGCAAGTGTTTTTTTGCAAGGTTAGTGAACTGTTTTTGTGGAACAATTTGGCACAGTCTCTTAACGTGATTTTTAGCTCATTTCCTTCCCACTTTTTCTCTCATTGCTCCTCTTCTTGGTTCATACAGACAATTAAAAAAAAATCATCCTATGGATTTACATGCCAGGGTTGTTTTTATTCCATACAAACCTTGAGTTCCCCCCTGGATTGGGATCTTCTCTATTTGCAGTGAGGAGTTTGATAAAATGATTAAGTTTGTAGCCCTTTGTTGTCATCCTTCGCCAAGGATCTGTTAAAATGCGTAACAAGTTCTCCCACAGCTACCTGCAAAACGGTGTCTTGGCACAGCACCCTTCTACCCACTGACGAATATTCCAGACCCCGCAAAGTGTGTCTCTAGACGTGTGGGTGAGTGGAGGAACAGTGAGATTATGGTGTCACTGTGGAAATATTCTGGACCACTGGGGCTGAACAGGGTCCTTGGTCTCTAATGGCTTCTGTACTTTCAATGTTATTTGCTTGTGCCTTTGAAAAGAAACAGCTGGATTGAATGGCATTTTGGAATTCTATCAAACTGGTGACTCACAGGCTGTTCCTTAGTGTTTGAGGGACACAGTTGAGTTCTCTGTTTGCCACTTGCAGGAGGTATATCCAAATAGCATTTTCCTTTTCTCAAGTGACTTTGCTATCTCTTCCTTGGCCCACAATCTCAGCTCAATCATGGATACTGCAATTATGCGTCCTTTCCTTTTTTTCCTGCCCTTCAGTCTTCATCTTCTACCTCCTGAGCATTAGTGTCAGCTAATTTGTACATTCTGAGGTCATGAGAGCCTTAGATCTCACTCTATGAGTGAGCCAGCCTGCAGTCAGATGTTCTATGTCTGGCTACCAATGCAAACCTCTTGCTTATTATTTTCTTCTGATTTATGCTGGTACAAATGCGTCTTTTTTTGGTGGGCTATGTGGGGTGAGAGTGGAAAAAAGAGAAAATACTAGTGCTTGTCTGTCATGTTGTGGCTGGGACGTTTAGGGAGGGGAGTCTCTGGGCTAGATTGGCAGATAGGAATGAAGGATTGGTCAGTTCTAGGAGCCAGGTAAAAAAGGCTGAAACTGAACTCTACATGGACAAATATCAAATGCTGGACTTGAGAAATTTTGAGTGGTATGGTTTGAAAAGATGGTCAGGGTGAGGGAGGTAGTTGGCCATGTGTCCTTCAATTGCAAGGCAATCTTATGCATTGAACTGACTGGAGGTATGGATATAGAACTCCATAGTCCCAATATAAATAAACTTCCAACTGTCTAGTTCTCCTGTGTTTAGAAAATTGAGAGTTTCAGGCAGCCTTTAATTACAGAGATAAGTGACTAATGTCTGTGTTCTGACTTTGTGAAAGTAGTCTCAAACAGATTGCACATGCTGTTTTGTTGCTTGGGCAGAAAATGGTGTTATTATATTCATTACTTGCTAGTAGTTACTAAGATGCTAGATGTTTTACAGATGTTGACATACGGCTGCATAAAATTGGTATAAATGCCAGTATATAGCTCTACTTGATTTTGAATTTAAGGCTATCGCTGTCTTTTTTTTAAATTCTGTTGGAAATGGAATATAAAACCAAGTAAATACTACAGCAACATGGATAGTTGGGTGCACAGTCTGACTTTGAGTGCTTCCTTTGCAGTACTGTGTGTTGCAAATCCTTTGCAATTCTTACATGATGGTATCTATATTAAATGTTCATCATCCTGAGGAGGTTACAGAGGTGATTTCTGGATTGTAAGGTCACTGTCTTATGAAGTGTAACATGAGACCCAGCACCTGTGACAGCTAACACTGTAAAATTCTGCTCCCTCCCCCCACCCTGCACTGTGTTCTCTTAATGATAGACAATGTTTCTGTAAGCTTGTGGGCTGGGGATTTCACCTTTACATTTTTAATCAGACCTGAATTCCAACCTGAATCGAAGGTAGCTTAACTGGTCTTTTTTTTTCCCCCTCCCTTTTGTTTTCTTTAGATGATAGCACTGAATGCCAGACTGCATCAAAGAAAGAAGAGCAAAATGACAAAGAAAAGAAAGATGAGGAAGACACTCCACTGCCCACTTACAGGGCCAAATCGATTGTTGAGAGTTGGGTGTGGGGTAAACAACCAGGTATTACAGCTGTTTTGGTCATTGTCACTGACATTACGTATTCTATAGTGAACCCTACGTTTGTAGCATCAGGAAGTATTTGTCTCAAATGTAACTTGCTGACCTATGCATCTGTTAGGTTAGTGAAATAAGTTGGATAAGTGGTTACCTGTGATCAAAATTAAACATTTTCTGTTATTAATTTCAGGTTTAATTAGACTCTTGACTTGAAGAGTCAATTTGCTCCTCTCAGGCTGCTTGGAGGAATGATAGACTGACTTACAATAAGTGAAGTTACCCAGTAAAAAGTTCCAATGTTTTCAGAATATTTCTTTTCAGTTGCAGACATTAAGGAGAAATTGCTTAGCTTCTGAAGCCTGATTTTTCTGCAGGCAATAATCTGAAAATGATTTTTCTGCAGGCAATAATGGTTTAATAGATGATTGTTCTCTTTGGTTTCGTGGTCTGATAGATATGTTTGTGTGAATCATGGGCAGAAGGTTGAAATGGTTAGTTCAGTTAACTGTTTGTCCTGACCTTTGCTGACAGTAATTGCACCTGTGGTGGCAGTGGAAAAGCAGTTTGTGTGTTCACATCTTCATGCAGTGGTCTATAAAATACTTATTTTGATACTGAAGCCAGTTGAAGTTCCTGGCTGGTTACTGTAGAGCAGCAGTTCATTGTCTAAAATTGTCCATGTTTAAAAATAGCAGATCAGAAGAAGCTCTGTTCAGTAGTTTATTTTACAGTTCCTGGTACATGATGTTGCCTGATTCAGATGTTGGCATGTGCAAACTTCAGAGACATCTGTTGTGCCACTTGTCCTTTCCCCTCACCCAGAAGCACTTGAAGATCCCTGGGAAAAGTATTATCTCTTCAGTGCCAAAAGCTGCATCTGTGTAGCTGTGTTTGCTAGGGGGGATACTTGTTTCTTTTGAGCCACAGGTCAGCTGCCAGTTTGCTGTCCTCTGCTCTGTGCCAGCCTGCTTGCTCCCTTTCCTTAAGGACAGGAGGACAGATGGATTTGCTGTCACTCTGGTAGTGGGACAGAATCTTGCAGTATATCAGGAATGATAAGTATTGCCACTATGGTGGAAGAGGGAGCGAGAATTGAATGTGTTGGAGAGATGGGAGCTGAAGGTCACATTATTTATGTCTTATATTCTTATTTAATGTGTGTTGCTGAAAAGTAAAATAAACTATTTTACAGAATAGTAATCTAAATGTCAAAAATCTTACCCAGTATATTCCAGCTGACCAGAGTGTTTGGGACAAGACTTGGCCTTTAAGCTCACCCTCCAATTATTTAAAAAAAAAATGGAAAAAACAGTTTTTCAGAATAAAAGGGATGTATGTGAGTTAGGAGTTTTGAGAAGGAAATAGCTTTCTGTCTTGTAGTTACTTTTAGTGCTTATATGTAGTATGGTTTTTTTTGCCACATGTAGGTATTCTCATTCTAGAAATAATGTATGAAGACACTATAATTAGTCAGAAATAAATTTTTATGCATTGGTCTCTGTTACCATTTGTGCTTGAAGTTTGTATCACCTAGTTGTGACAAAAATCCTTAAACAGTGCTGTGAACACACTTGTAGTTTATTTATGCTATAAATGTATTTATTGTATAAATAAACTGCAAGTGTGGCTTTTGTTCATGATTGTAGGTTGCCTTGTTAATTTTTGTTTTGCATTTGACAGAAATATAGCTTAACAGACGCCTTTTGAGCCATCTTAGAATTGTGGCTTGGTAATTAATTTTGAAAAAAACTATATAGGATCACTTCCATTTTGGTACTTTATGTTAATGTTTCATAAAATGAGAACTTCTTCTGTTATCCTTCAAAAAATAGACTTTTAAACATTTCCTTCTCAAAACCAGGAAGGAACTTTTAAAAAGGAGAGTTGTTTCTTAAATATATCATTGCTGATAAAGTAAGAATTAAAGACTTACTATGTCTTCATTTATGGTTTATATTCCTTTACAAGTAAGGTATAATTTGGACATGGAGATCTGAAGTTATGTTACAAACAGAACTGAAGAGGCGTTTAAAGCCAGTGTTTCACATCAATACACTGAAGTATTTCTACTGAGTTTAATGATTTACAGCCTTACATTATGAAAATAGTAACTAGATATTAGACACTGTATGTTTTAGAAGTGCTGTAATACAATCTTACTTTGCCATGTGTGGAGGATCTTGGTGTTGAACTTCCAGTAATCTAGGTCAGTGGGCCTTGTGACACCCCTCCCCCACGAGGGCTAAGAGATCGTGAGAGCACAGAGAGAAATCTGCTCATTAAATGTGCTGAGAAACAGTACTTCATGTGCCCCTCAACTCCATGCTTGTTCTGTCAAATCCTGGCACAAGTTCAGAGAAGCAAAATGCTTTCTCTAGGTCTCATTTATGCTGATATCACTGTGCTGTCAGAACAGGGCAAAGACATCATAGTTCTTTATTTTTTTCTTTTTTGTAATAGTCTTACTATTCCAAGTACTGTAAGAATACATAAGATAATAATAAATCTGTGTAAGTCATTATTTGACTTTAGGATGTTTTTTTTCTTTCTCTTTGGCATATTAGTGTTGTTCCATTTCATAATCAGCTCTTTCATGATACCACTGTTCTATTCATTTTTTACATGAATGCTCCCTTAAAATATCTTCTGCTTATCGTATTCATACCAGATTGAGTACATTCATAAAGCAGTTCCTCTGATTCTTCCTAAAAATTCTGGTTTACTACATTAATCATTTTTTTTTCTGAAGATATTTAGTTTTTAACATCTTACATGATCTGAGGTCTAGGTGTTCAGCCCTAGGTATGGGGAAAAAAAAAGGGAAGTCTTTGAAGTGGTTGCTCAAAGCCTACAGAAAATTGAGTAGTATTTCATCTGCATGGGCTTCTTTTTCTTAGTCATAATATGCTTAAGGTCAGCTGTATTGAATCAAAGTTTGCAGACAGTGATGCATCTTATTTTTCTGACCATTGTTGGTACAGTATCACCAAGATTGCACCAAGAAATGCTTTATAGGCACTTCTGAAGAGGCAAGGTTAAAATTGACCATGTGACTTCAGTGAGCTTGTTGAGATCCTTGTTATTACCAAGTGCACTTGTATTCCTGCATTTGAGTTGTGAGAGAAGGAGATATGCATAACTTCCATCCTGTAAGAGGCTTTTAGTTACATGTTGAAATCTAAATTTACATTGTGTACAGAAGTAATTAAAAAGTAATCATTGCATTGAAAATATCCTTCTTTTAGCCTTCTGTATTGAGATATTTTCAGCTTTTATCAAATTTCTTGATTCGTACTTTCAAGTTTAGATTTAGAAATGCTGAGTCAAAGGATGGAATTTGACCTCCCCATTTTACAGTTCTCAGAGCTCCTTCATCCCTGTATTTTCTTTTACTTTTTTGCCTTTGCATCATCATCCCATCGTGTTCCCTCTACCTCAGCTTGAAACCACATGTCCAGCTCCAAATAACTGTTTGGTTGTTGATGCCCTTAAGGAGTGTATGTGTTAGCATGTAGTTTTATACACAGACAGCAGTTTAAATTCTTGCTATTTGTTCTGTGCATGAGTATTAGAACATCAATTTAAACAAGTTTTGCTGATGATCTAAAACTTTGAAAATTATAGAATTGTAGAATACGCTGAGTTGGAAGGGACCAATGAGGATCATAGAGTCTAACTGGTCCTGCTCAGGACAGCCCCAGGGGTCATACCATGTGCCTGAGAGCATTGTTCAAATGCTTCTTGAACTCTTGTCAGCCTTGGTGCTGTGACCACTGCCCTGGGGAGCTGTTCCAGTGCCCAACCACCCTCTGACCCTCTGGGTGAAGAGCCTTTTCTGGATATCCAACCTAAACCTGCCCTGTCTCAGCTTTATGCTATACTTGGATCCTGTCACTGGTCACAAGAGTGAGGATGGATACTTGCCCCTCCACTTCCCCTCACAAAGATGTTGAAGACCACAATGAGGTGTCCCCTCAGTCTCCTCCAGGCTGAACAAACCAAGTGTTCTCAGCTGCTTCTCATAAGGCTTCCCCTCCAGACCCTTCCCTGTCCTGCACCCAGCCACAAAATGAGAGGCAGTCTGAATGCACATGCAGCTGATCAATATTTCTCCTGCTGAATACTAATAAGGTGAATTCTGATGTTGTTCATCTTTTGAACAGGAGAGCAGAAAGCTAAAAGCTAAATGCCCTTTAGGCGTTATATTCTTTGTTGGTATAAAATAACATTGAAAGCCTACTTTGGTTTTGTTTCTGAAGGAAATTGTGTGTGTGAGATGGCATTTTTGTCCTTCCCTCTAACTTTTCAATTTGCACATTCTAGAGGTTTGAAGGGTCATTAGAAGCCTGTAAGCCAAGCCAGCTGCATCCTTTATCTCTTCTTTGTCCCATGGAAATAGTGTGTTGTGGAAGGGGAAAGAGAAGACAAAAAATGAAATTCACTAGGAAATTAGAGCACATTAGTTCTGCTGGTGACAGGAATGTGCACTCATTATAGCAGTTGATTAATGCCAAATTCTGCTTGAAATGTGTTTCCAAGTCTGAAATCTCTCCACACTGTAACATCTATATTTGCTGTTATGAAAGTTTGTGAGTCAACCTTGTTTCAGTGTGATAGTGGCATTTTAAGGCACCTAATTTATCTGTCAGAAGCATGTGGGGTTCCCTAAAAGATCTAATGACATGAGTGTTAAGGAACCATGACGCATGTTAATTTATTTCTTTGTGCTGCTAGAACAGGAGCAAATTGTCTTTGGACATGCTGCCTATCTTAGGTTTGTGTCAGGTTAGTGTTCTGGCTGTGGCTGAGATGGTTTAAGAAGCTGCTGTCTTCACTTGTTCACTTTGTCCCATTCTGCTCAAATATCTGAGTAACACCACTTCTTAACACTGTTCTGTCAAATAGGAGGGTTAAACAATTACAGTGTTTTTCCTTCTAATGCAGGGAACTTTGAGCAGGAGGAATTAGGAAGTAAAGGTGTGTAGTTGTGCTCTTCGCTAAGAGGAGGGAGAGATGCCATAAATTCTAACAGAAGAGGGTAAAACCCTTAGGTATCTCTACTGCAGCCAGCCACATACCTGACTGTAGCTGACAGTTAACCACTATTCTGCTAATGGTGGTTTGAGAATTTAAACTGGTGTGGTTTGACTCCCACTCCAACTCTTACCGTGCAGGAGCAGATTAGGTAAATAAAGTGAATCCACTCTTCACAGAATAACTGTCAAAGCATAGCATTGCAAAGGATGGTTAGCATCAAGGGCTGGTGTAGTGACATATGAACAGTTTTGTTTAAAAGAGTTCCCTGTAACTGTCTCAGATGAAATTTGAATCGTTACTATTAATAAGCTATTCTCTCATTAGCTGTTCAGTTCATCAGTAACAAGTGTTGCTCAGATTTGAAGGTTTATTGAAAGGAGTTTCACTGTGTTGATTCCCAGATGTATTTAAATATTTCAAAAGATTAAATTTTCTGTAAAGATAAATTTACTTGCAGAATAAGAGAAGATTTTAAGTGAGGAAGTGTATAGATATATCTTACTTAAAAATAGTGTTACTTTTAATAAAACAATACGGTCCTTGGTTCAGTTTTTAGATGTCTGAGTTACAAGGATTTTATTACCTGTTCCAGCCTTTACTACACTTCATCTATAAGCTTTGTTCTGCATTCTTGAAATACTAAGGAAGTCTATATAAAATATTTACAGGCAGAATTACTTAATTCTGGTAGAAAGTCTTCCTAAAATTGTAGCCATTTTTAATTGTGAGGGCACATCCTTCTCCCCTAGCTTTAACCTCCCCCTATGTCGGAGATCATGGAAACATGTCAAATCCTAAACCTGGCAATTCTCCTGGCAAGAAATGTATTTTTCTTAATTTGTGTAACACCTGGATGTCATTGTGGCTGATTGAAAATGGTTTGAAAGGTATGCAGTTGCAGACTTTGAGGGAAAGCTCCTTGTGAAGTAATAGCTAAAGTATTGGTGACTAGGTGGTCCCTGCTTGTCCTAAGTGTTTCTTTCAAGGAGTCCCCATGATGGATGTTTGTAGGTACGTTGTTTTGAAACAAAGGGCTTTTTCACCTGTCTTCACCTCTCAGAAACAATTTTCAAGGGTTTTCACAATTAGATAACTTGCCAGGCAGGAATGAAGGATCAATACTCTGGGTCTGAATTACTTGACAGACTCTGCTGAATCTATCATCCTGTGCTTGTTTTCTGTAGCACCAAACAGAGTCTCTTCCCCAAACATAAGTGTTAAAATGTTTTCTTTTTTCATCATTCACTATTTCTTTACTTTTTCTATAGATATGAGACTATAATTTGGGAAATGAATCCGCAGGATGAAATTATTTATCAAAACAAACAGTGATAAGCATAGTCTCTTTGTGAAGAAGGCAGCATGGTCATTTTGTACTTCAGTGTTGTAGCCTGGTGGTTATTTAGAGGTTGATAGGACTTCAGTGTTCAGGAAGGGGGAGAAAAGTCATGATTTTTATGTCTTTGGATAGTTTGCTTAAAGGGATCATGGAACTGGGATGTCAGTGTTGACTGTTCTGTTGTGGTATTCTGAAGTATGCACTGTGAGATGGTTTTTTTTGGTATTTTTGCTTTTTGCTACAGAGTTCTTTGGGAAATTTTGTAGAGCTAAAATTAGGGATGGTGTGGCTTTTTGTCAAATTTCTTGTTGGTTTTTGTCATATTTCTTCTTGTTTGTGTCAGCATGTATAATTGTTGCTGTCGCTTTCATCTTAGAGGTCTAGACTGCAAGGAATATTTTTAATCTGTTCTTTCTTGTTGAAAAATAAGTCCCTCATAGTCAGGTGGAAAGATGTGAATTGCCTAGGGAAAGGAGTCTAACACATTATGAAACGGTGAAATGTGAGTAGCAATGTTGAAAACAGGCTTGGGGTGATGGCTGACAGCAAACCATAAATGACTGTGCAATGTGATCCAGTGGCAGAGAGGGCTGCTTGAATTCTTTACTCGGTACACAAAGATGGGGGACAAAACTTTGACATACCTTTTACAGCTCCAGTTGCAAAAGAAGTTCTGTGCCTCCTTAGATAAAACCTTTAACCATAGAGACTACCATAAATCTGTCTAAATTTCTATAGTTTGGAGGTACTTGTTCCAAAAAATATGTTGGTTTTGTGTGGTTTTAGGGTTGGTTTTTTATAATTATTTTGAAGTGCGTCCATCTTTCACAAGCTGTTTTTACATGTATGCAGACATTTTTTTTCATACCCCTTAGTCAGGTGTCATTTAAAACAAAGATACTTCTGTGTAGCTGCCAGGCAACAAATGTGGTTGGCTTAGGGACAAGTATGGTAATGGAGTGCAGAGAGGAGTGGGGTGGCTCAGTGATCAGACTGTTAATGAAGGGACAGAAAAGAAGCCCTTTAGGAATGCACTTTGTTGATATTTGTCCCAGGAATTAAAGCTACAGAGTATATAAAAAAACAGTTTCCAAGTTTTTGTTTTAAAATAGTTTTTTATCATTGTTTTTGACAATGTACTTGCTACCATCTGTTATTAGATTACTAGGACTTTGGGCTGTTGTGTGCTTACTCTGGTGAAGAGAAAAAAATTAATATTCTGGCATTGGTACATAAGTCAGATCTTTTATTTACTAGTAGTGCTTGAAAGCATCTTAAAATTCTGACATTATTTGTTTCGGAAGCATAGAAGCTCTTGGCAGTGTTCCTAGAGCTTCTGAGAGTAGTTCTATAACTTCTGAGAAACTTAAGATAATGTGTATCAGGTGCAAAATGAAAGCATATTCTTGTGGGGACTTGCCTGCACTTAAGAGAAGTCTGACTCTAAGGTTGAACGATAAGAATTTGTTGTTTAACTTGTTTTTTTGGAATGCACAAATATTTCCTGTACTCTTTTAATTTCAGACATAAAATGCAAAGGTTCAGATATGTTTAGACAAAACCAGTTTTGATGATAAACTTTGTCTAAACACCTGTTAAGTATGATTGTATTTATGTCATACCGTGTGCATTAAATATGGAAATAGGGAGTTTCACTGGGTTCAGACTTCTGGTCAATTTACAGTTTTCAGTTTGTCTTGATTTTCTTATTATTTTTCTTGGTACTGTATATAACAAAGATGAATGTCCATAAAATAATACCTCTCTCTGATTCTCAGATGTGAATGAGTTAAAGGAGTGTCTTCATGTACTAGTGAAGGAACAGCAAACTCTGGCCACGCAAACTGCAACTACAGCTCTCTCAGCTATGAGGCTAAAGCAGAGGCTGGTTATCCTAGAACGATATTTCATTGCTTTGAACAGAGCAGTTCTTCAGGAGAATGTCAAAGTAAAGTGGAAAAGCAGTAGTGTTCCTCTGCCTGCTGTGGATAAGAAAAGGTAATAACACATGCATGAACAAGTTAATCCATTAGAAAAGCCATAGAAAGATTATCAGCCTTGCTGTGAGAGCTTAATCTGATTTATTCCTCCTTGTGATACATTAATTGTAAAGAAACTTCTTATTCCTTAAGATGGCATTACCATATTAAGTGGTGTTACCTGCCATCAGTCCTCCTTCTTGCCTGGTGCTTTCTTATAGTATCTCTGTTTATATTAGTAGGTTTTTATTGTAATACATTGTTGTAGATATTAAACTTTGAGCTATAAGTATACATTTGTTGAAGTACTTCTTTTGTTCTGCTTAGCTAGAAAGTATGGAGAACCCTGTTTCAGAAATGGTGCTAATGGAAATTACATCATTTAAATGACAATATATTTTTGTCAATAGTTGCTCAGTTAAATAGTTGCTCAGCTCACATAAATTAAAAAATGCAATACATAAAAGGAGAATGTAGAACTTTAGCTTAGGTGAGAAGTGATGTAATTGTGCATTTTATTTGCAACTATTTAATACAAATTCAAAAAAAGCTGAGCATGGTTTTCCTTAGTTTGAGTGGGAAATGCTGTAATTAGGCATTTTATATGCAACTATTTCAAAACAAGTAACTGAGTAAGGAATCATTTGATTACTTTTCATGTCTGGATAACTATCTAGACCTAAAAATTGAAAAATCTAGCAGATAAGGCATTCAATGAAGTGTCCGGTAGCTGTCTGACAGAACAAGCAATTTGGCTAGGGAAATTTTTGTTAGATTGTCTCTAGCTTCAGATATGAAAGGAGAATGTATGTAGATATTGCAACTAGTTATTATGGAATTGGAATTCTGACAAGGCTGTCTTTCTCTGAATAGATTGTTCTCCTGAATTTTTTTTCAGCTCTGATTAAATAGAGCACTGATACGTTTAAGTTAACAGTTTGCTAAAAATACAAGTATAATTTCTTGAAAGTCCTAAGCTGTTCACTTTCTTTGTAATCTCACAAAACAAAATAGACTTGGTAATTCAGTGTTGGAAGTGGTAGGGAATCTCTTGTTGCTGACTACAAAGGAGAGCTTACTTAAATTAATTTGATTGTATGAGAAGAGAAGTTAACAGGAATGAATGTGAGTCCAGTGGATATTATCAAAAGTTGAAGCCATCTCTCTTCCTTAACACACACAAGTACAGGATCTGTGAAGAGAGATTTTTAGCATAGACACTTGAATAAGAAAGATAAATAATGACGAAATGGGTGGAAGTAATTATCAAAAATTAAAGATTAATTTTAAAAAGTCTGCAAGCTTAGTTTATGCAGTCCAAACTAACTAAAAATGTAGACTTCCTGAGTAAATAATTAGTATGTGAAGTACCTTAAGTTTGGGTATTTTGAGTAAAGCATCATAATTTCACTTTGAGTATAACTGTGGGTGTTTTTTTGGTGGCAGTCCATTATGCTAGTCTGGTTTATATTTTCTCTGTGAAGCTTTTTGATATTGGACATTGAATTGTTTCTTTGAAGTGGTTGAGGTTGAATTTTGGCTGCTGACATTTTGATGTTCACCTTGTTTGTCAAGGCACAACTGATTCTTTGCAAATAAAAATTGTGTACTTGTATATGCATACGTATGGCTAAATTATAATGTCATTGAATGTATGTTATACAAAATAATGTTAATGTAAATATATATATATTTGTAATACAAATTTATTGAAACTATTCATACATAATTTTATTTAGCTCACGACCTGTAGGCAAAGGTGTGGAAGGACTTGCACGCGTTGGATCCCGAGCAGCACTTTCATTTGCATTTGCTTTCCTTCGTAGAGCCTGGAGATCAGGTAGGTCTACTCTTGAGCATATTGCATATATATTTTGTTTAAAGCCAGGTGACTCATTAAAGTGTGTGTGTGTTAAATATTGGCATAGAGCTATAAATTTATGAATTATTGATTTGCATAATTGCACTTATGTAATTACTATGCCCAACGATGTTGTTGCTGATCGAAGCCACCCAAGCCAGTATCAATATTGGGTTTTTTCTGGGATATTTTATGTTGAGGAAGTTAAGTTGGAATTTCATGAAAAGCATGTATTTTTAATGCTAGATTTCAGAAAAGTTAGATTTATTTTTCAGACAAGGTCAAGCCAGTGTGTTATTACATGATAGTAGCAGCTTAGAAAAAGCTTTGAGTATGAAGCTTTTGTTTAGTTTGTGAACATGTCATCTATTGTCAAATTGCAGAGGTTGGCAGAATTGACGCCTGTGCTGCAAAACCTGCCTGTCTCAGTCTGGACCATTTGGTCAGATGGCAGGTGTGAGCTTACTCCAGCCAGCCCTGGTTCTCTTTTCTCAGTGGCTGCATAGTGAAATGAGCTGGTTTGGGTTTTCTCCTTCCTGAATTTTTTTTTTGGTGAAGATTT
This sequence comes from Donacobius atricapilla, assembly GCA_013397315.1. Taxonomy (NCBI): domain Eukaryota; kingdom Metazoa; phylum Chordata; class Aves; order Passeriformes; family Mimidae; genus Donacobius; species Donacobius atricapilla. Next base: position 369,533 of record WBMY01014855.1, on the reverse strand, counting down.
CTTCAGAATCTTGCAGTGTTCACGTAAAAATTGAGAACTTTGTTTGTAGGAAGTAAGTTGTATCTTGTCTTGGAAAAGCTCCACAAAATATTGTGTACAACAATTTCTCTAACTTCTGTAAAGGTGGGACTGTAACTGCTGTTGCTGTGTTCCTTAGGTGAAGATGCAGACTTGTGCAGTGAATTGTTACAGGAATCGCTTGATGCACTGCGAGCTCTACCAGAGGCATCCCTTTTTGATGAAGGGACTGTATCTTCTGTGTGGCTGGAAGTGGTAGAAAGAGCTACTAAATTCCTAAGGTCTGTTGTGACTGGGTAAGTTTCTTTTTTTGAGTTGTTGCATGCATCTCTCAGAAGCTGGTGGTATAAATATAGTGATTTATAGAAAATTTTTAAGTTTTCGTTTCTTTTCTAATGTTACACAAGAAAGCAAAAATGTAATGAAGTAATGAAGTATTGAAATGATGCTCTTTAAATATGATTTAATGATTTTTGCTGCTTAAGAAAAATCAGAATTGGAATTTTCTGAATATCACTGCATGAAGACTTAACGAAAGAATTGTGTTTTACTAATGTAAACATCCATAGAAGAATGTTTTGGTAATACTATATATGTTCACTCTTAATTGTGCCCTTCAAATATAGTACAATAATACTGATTTTTGAGCGTGAGGGAAAATACACTCATGCTGGACTTGGACTGCTTTTCCCTTTTAAGTAGGCTTCAAGTTGTTACCTTTTATAGAAGTTACTAGAAGTTACCGGTAGTTATTACAAGTATCTTTTCAATACTGGAACTACTTCCTTAAGGTGACTGTCATAAAACACATTTGAATTTCACGTGTGAAAAACGTTTTTCATGTTTATAACATATTTGATAGAGCTGTAGATAGATAGTGAAGCTTGGGGCATTTTTAAAGCCTAGCTGCCCCTCTAAAAGTTGATCTAGCTTGGAATGTGTGGGCTTTTCTTCTCAGTTGCTTTCATCACCCCTTTGATATTTTTCTCTAAGTTTAGTGGTTCTTGGGGTGCTGTAGATGCTTTTGGTAAGCTGTGGTGTATTATTTCTTAATGTATATTGTTTGACTTTTAAATAGAGATGTGCATGGAGCTCCTAGTACCAAAGGGCCAGGAAACATTCCTTTGCAAGACCAGCACTTGGCACTTGCCATACTGCTTGAACTGGCAGTGCAGAGGGGTACACTAAGGTGAGAAGCACAAGCACTCTTGATTTTTAACCATCACTCTTGGAAGGGGCTGACAGTCTTCAGTTTTCATGGATTTGGGTTTCATGTAATAATTGTGGTTCAAAGCATATGCACCTTTTCACTCAGGCAGTGGTGATTGAGACCTAATGCTATCTAGATTGCAAAATACATTCTTTATATTTTGATAATCTGTTTAAAACAGAAAGCCGTGACATCCAGTTTTGCTATACTTCAAAGTGTAGAGACTGAATTGTATGGATAACCTAACCCAATGATTTTAGGAATGCTTATTAATAGAAAATGTTGATTCCCTCTTTCAGCCAAATGCTGTCTGCAGTTATGTTGCTGCTTCAACTTTGGGATAATGGAACGAGGGAAACGGATAATGAGCGATCTGCACAGGGAACAAGTGCACCCCTTCTACCTTTGCTACAAAGATTTCAGAGTATAATATGTAATAAAGACATGCCCAATACTGAGGAAGAGATTCAGGTAGTTATTCTTGCCTTATTTGAAAGGGGCATTATGTTCGAATCAAGTTTCATATGCCTAGCTAAAATAATCATACAATTATCCTAACAAAATTGGTGGTGTTTTCTATCTATGTAAGATGTTGTTTGGTTTTCATGTGAACATTTGAGTTTCATGAGTTAGGGGGAAAATGTCACAACATGATTAGAGGTAAGCATTGTGTTTCGTAGTTAATGCTGATGTGATAATCAACTTAGATGTGGCTAAGTAACTTCTCTGCATATTTGGATTGTTTTTATTTTGTGTTTAGAATTAATTGAACTGTGACTTTCAGTGAATATTACTGAGATTGATAAGACATAATAAATAGATTTTATTATGCTTTTAACTTTCTATTATATACATGGTCTATTTTTTCAACGTTCATGTTTCAAATTTTTCTCTAATGTAAAAAACAGGAAGTGCAGAGTTAATTCATTTTCTCTTACACTTGTGTAGATAATTATCTTGTCTAAACTTCTGACTGCTCTTTTCTCTTTTCCAGCTCCTGACTTACCCTCTAAGTCCAAATGAAAGTTTTCTGAGGTATCTGATTTTGCCACAGGACAATGAGCTGGCGATTGATCTGAGACAAACAGCTGTGGTGATCATGGCCCATTTAGACCGCCTTGCCACTCCATGTATGCCTCCACAGTGTAGCTCTCCTACATCTCATAAGGTAGTTGTTTCCAGTATCAAATACAGGAGGATGTTTTCCCTAAAAGCAAAACTGAATTTCAGAATGCGAGAAAAACAGCTCCTAAGATTCTTCAAATTCCGGTCTGATTTTCACAACATAACCTTAAGTTCTGAAATTTGCCTTACTTGTGTAACTTATTACATCAGTGCTTTTTCAGTGAGCTTTGGAGTGCAATTTTAAGACTTATGAACCATTCTTTCTTACCACACTATGGCTAATGCTGCTGTGTTTTGAGCTGTTTCTTGTGTTTCTTAGAGTAAACTCTCAAGACCAGACTTTATAAATGTTGTGGGTCTGATGTACTAAAACAATAAAAGAAAGAAAAAAGTAAATGCCGAACTTTCCAACCTGAAAAATCTCTGAATCTCTTACCATACATACTTATTGCTCATTCAGTACCAGACTGAACTGAATATGATGCATTCAAGTCTTTATTTTTGGTATCTTCTAATTAGGTAGTTTTTATTGACTATTGGAAAGAATTACGGTCTCAGATTTGAACATATTTGGCATATAAAGGTTTAAAAAATAATTTGTTCTGTGGATTTTATTAAGCTGTGTGCTTCAAAAGTTAGTACTAACAGAATTTCTTATTTCCTAGGGATCACTGCAAGAAGTCATTGCTTGGGGATTAATAGGTTGGAAGTACTATGCTAATGTGAGTGGTCCAATCCAGTGTGAAGGGCTGGCCAACCTTGGTGTTGTACAGGTTGCTTGTGCAGAGAAACGTTTTCTGATATTATCTAGAAATGGAAGAGTTTATACACAAGCATATAACAGCGATACTCTGGTGAGACTTTTTTACATGTTTCTAAAAATTTGTTCTGTATTATTTCATAAATTTCTTATTCTAAATATTTACAATTTCTTAGGAGAGTAGATAGAGATATGCTGATGTTTGTGAACTTTCTGTACTGTTGTATATGAACTTTCAGAAATAGTAGGGTTTGTCTCTTGGGTTGATTTGATGAAAAGCATGTGGATTCTGTAATTTCTATCAGGCTAGAGGTTATGGATACCATGATAATTGCTTTTACTGATATGCTGGCCTTGTTAACTTCAGAAATTAGCAGATATGAAATGGATTTTACTTTACTGATATAACTGTATCCAAGCTGTGTAGCTTCTCAAACAAAAATATACTGTAAATAGGAGTCTTTGTCACTAAGGTAACCTGTAATGTTGAGATAAACACCACTTTCATATGTACTGAAGACCTATACGGATGGGAACGAATAACTTCAAAGCATTGCTTTTGTCATATTTGACCATTTTTTTTCTTCATGCCTTCACCTCATTAATTTGAGAGCAAATTTTTATCAAAACTGGAAATAGGAAAACTGTACCTAGCTATGTGATGGAAAATGTCAGCAGATTTTGTAAGCTTATTGCTTTTGCTTGGTTTGCAGGGACCACAGCTGGTGCAGAGTCTAGCTTCCCGAAATATTGTGAAGATAGCAGCACATTCAGATGGGCATCACTATCTGGCTTTGTCAGCAAATGGTGAAGTTTTCTCTTGGGGCTGCGGAGATGGTGGAAGACTAGGTCATGGGGATACAGTGTATGTATTAAAAATAATCATAACATTTATTTGCAGGTGTTCTGAATTCATAGTAAAAATTATTTTGTTGCGTATATAAGCAGTGTTCAGCATTTGACATTTGACTCCATTACTGAACAGAACTTGCATTCTCCCTGCATATTTTCTCTGTCTAGAATATTCTCAGTTCTCTATTAATGTTACTTTCTGAAATACTTGTAGGTGGAGGGTATAGTAATGAGCAGTGTTATTAGGCCTTTTATTAATAGTTTTATGAATCCAGAGCACATTTTCTCTGAAATGTTGACTCGCATGTTGGAGCAGGGTCGTTATTTTTTATGCAGCTGTGTTGTACAGTACTCAGTTTTTCCTGGACATAACTCTACTGCTTTTGAGTAGAAGCAGTTTCCTACAACAGTATTGTATAGAGGGTGTACATCAATACATTTTAGAGATTTGGAGTGTCTTCCCCCAGTGCAAAATTCCCTCATAAGGCAACAGAGAGCCTACACAAGGGTTACCAGTGTCATTAAATTAACTGTTCAGATATAGTAATTAAAGGTAGTATTTCTAACAATAGACAAACATTCTTTGAAAATGTTGCATGAACTCAATTGGAAACAGAAGTTACAGTTGTTAGACATTCCTTCAGTGGTTTGTATGTTGTTGAACAGTTTGAACTTAATTTTGGCTTCTAGCTCTATATTTTGTTACTTCAGACTAATAATAAGCTTTGCAGGTAGAATTGCAGCAATTCTAACGAGTATGTCACACCTTCTATCAACTACTTGTCAAATCACCTTTTGTGAAGTATGTCACCTTCTCTCTAAATAGGCCTCTGGAGGAACCTAAGATGATATCCGCTTTATCTGGGAAGCAGGCTGGGAAACATGTTGTTCATATTGCATGTGGAAGCACCTACAGTGCAGCCATTACTGCTGAGGGAGAGCTGTATACATGGGGACGAGGCAACTATGGCAGGCTCGGTCATGGTGAGTTAGTTAGTATCTTCAAAGAAGTTGTTGAATAATTTAGTGACTGTTGCAAACTATCTTCCATCCCACCTAAAGGTGATTTGAGAACCTTATGTAGCCTTATGTGAATTGAAATAATTATGGGAGGGATTGTCTCAAACCAATGAAATTCCCTGAGTGATCTGGAAATAAGCAATAGAATGGAGAAGAAAAATCTGTGGTGTTCTCTGTTCATTTCCTCGTGAAGCTAAGACTATTTTATGGGTTAAGTTTTTGTTGGACGTCATAAGGGAGCTTAGTCCATCTGATACTCAAATCTAAAACCAAAACTAAACAACACTGTCCTACAGTGTCCTACGACCCTACAAAAGCAAACAAGCAAAAGAAATCAAACAAAGGAACTTGTCAGGCCTTTTGGGTTTTGCTTCTCACAGAACTACTTTGTTTTGAAGGTTCCAGTGAAGACCAAACCATCCCAATGCTGGTTACGGGGCTGAAAGGACTCAAAGTTATTGATGTGTCGTGTGGGAGTGGAGACGCTCAGACTCTTGCAGTTACTGAGAATGGTTAGTAACAAAACAAAACTTAAAATTTTAAGTAAGGTTGTTTGTCCTTCCTTTTACTCTGAAGATGGTTATACTGCAGATATGCTTATTTCTAGTAGCTTGAATTCTGTAAGAATTTGCAGTTGAAATTCCATCTGAGGAAATACATATGTACATTTACACAATTTGCATATTATGTGGCAGAGGTATTTCCATGCATAGATATGCAGTATGTTCCTTATGAATATGCAAATATATTGCATTACGGTATATATATTTCATGTAAATGTATAGTGGGCACACAAAATAGTACATACATGTGCATGTGTCTAAATTTTATTCGTTGCTATATAAGTACAAACATCTCGTGCTGTCACAAGAGCCGGAATTCAGAGTAGGAGAGCTGTGCCTGTTAGCCCTTTGGACGTGTCAAAGAGAAGCTGCATGAGAGTTCATTTTGCCAACATCCCTGACCAAGGTGCCTAGGATGAGGCAGATTCAAAACCTGCATTTCATTGTGTGAGGTTAAGCCCCAAAGTCATCTCTTAGTAAGCAGATAGTTCTTGGAAGCTAGCTTTTCCTTTGAAATATAGCCAGTTAATATTATGTGCATTATTTAAAAACTGAAATGTTTACTCATACAGGAAATGGAAAGCCAGAATTTATCAATTTTTTTTTTCTCTCTGGTCTGTGCCTTGCATGCTTCCATTGTTTATCAGAATACCTTAGGGACTCTGCTTATGGAATTAGAGAGCACAAGTACATCAGAATGCAAAATAGGACTTCTGTTTTGGACATACGTGGGTTTACCTTTCTTGAACTATAATTTTATTTACTGCAGATGCAGAATGACTTGAATGTTTCTAAGTTCCTACATCAGGACTAAAAGTTAGTAGTGTATTTCAAAAGAACATGATAAATGTGATTTCATTTCATTTTGAGAAATGCTTGAATGGTACAAACTGAAAATGAAAATAGGTTTAACAGACAATTTGGCCATTTGATGTGGAAAACATTCTGTAAGTTCTTATAAATAATAAAAGAAATCAGTTTTTAACTTGCTTGATTTACAATAAATCCTATGCTTCGTATATTTTTAAGGACTTTCCATACACTGGTAGATCTTCAGTGCAGGTTATATGTTGCACTTTCTATGTTTAGTTTTTTCAGTATGAACACTTTTCAAATATTATTCTTTCTTATTGTCACAAACACTTAGAAATTAATTAGGAACTGCTTTTCTTCAAATACAATTTAAAATTTGTGCTTGTTATAGAATCTTGGATTTTTAAGTACTTACTTGTTAAAACAGATGACTTGATTACATGAAAAAGGAGTACAATTTTTTTTGTTGTTTTCTTTCTCCTGATTTAAAGGCCAGGTTTGGTCTTGGGGTGATGGAGACTATGGAAAACTGGGAAGAGGAGGTAGTGATGGTTGCAAAACTCCCAAGTTGATAGAAAAGCTTCAAGACCTGGACATTGTGAAAGTACGCTGTGGGAGTCAGTTCTCTATTGCTTTAACCAAAGATGGCCAGGTCTACACCTGGGGGAAAGGTGACAATCAGAGACTTGGGCATGGCACAGAAGAGCATGTTCGATATCCCAAACTGCTGGAAGGCTTGAAAGGTAATTATCATAGTTGGAGCTATTCCAGAGCTCTTTCTGTTGTTGGAGCTTTTTACCCAACACAAATGAACTCTACTTCGATGATACCATGTGCTCTCTGATGTTTCATTTAAAAAGGTAATGTGCATTTCCCATCACTTCTGCATTTACACTTACAAGATTTTAGCAGACTTAAAGATGCTGTATTATGACTACTTCAAATTCTGCATACCTTGTGTTTATTCTTGTTGCTTTTCTTTTATTAGGTTCACAAAAATGCCTATTTAAAGCAAATATGTTCGCATTGTCATGCAAATTAAAAAATATAATATATGCTTAGATTAAGGCAGGTGAATGGAATTAATGAAAATAATAGACAACAAATAATGTCATTAAATTTGTATTTGATTTTTGACTAGTTTGTAATGGAGTGAAAATTACTTCCTTCATCTGTGAGAAATCTGAGGTTCTGTAGGGGAAGATGAGGAAGAAACCTTTTTTATTGCTCTGTCTTTCCTTTAAATTGTTATTCATGTGTGTTGAATGATCTGAGTGGGAATAACTTGGCAGTCTCTCATCACAGATGGGGAGATCTTTAAATAACTCTTCCCCAAAAAAGTTTCTAAGTAGAAGGGACACAAAGTAGAAGATTTTTTTTTTTAAACTTGTGAACTTGTGTACTTGTCTGTCTCTTGGTTTATGCTTTGCTGTACTATTCCAATCCAATACTGAGGCAGAAATGAGACTCATGACATCCATATAATATCTTCCTAGTTAAGCATGGTTGTAATTAGCATAGTTTTCCTTACCTCTGCTATTTTTCTGTCAGTGATTGTAATATCTAAGTTATATTTTCAATATATTACTTTCCTATCAGGAAAGAAAGTGATAGATGTGGCAGCTGGATCTACCCATTGTTTAGCACTGACTGAAGACAGTGAAGTGCACAGCTGGGGAAGCAATGATCAGTGTCAGCATTTCGATACTTTGCGTATCACTAAACCAGAGCCCGCGGCTCTCCCAGGATTAGACACAAAGCATATCGTTGGAATTGCTTGTGGACCTGCTCAGGTAGGTTTTATTTTTGAATTACTTGATTTTACCTCCCACCAAGGTTAGTTCTGTATTCTAATCCTGGTCCTTCACTATGCACTTGCATAGTGTATTTTTATTTCTTATTCTGAATAAATTAAGGCTTTGAAAAAAAAAGAATCTTGTGCAGTTGTTCTGCCAAAAAGAGCTGATCAGCTTTCCCTCTTGGGTGTTCTGAGAAGTAGCTATTTGCCTGTTTTGTTTTGTCTGGTACAGCAGTTGACCAGTTGTCAGCAGAATGTTTCCTGTGGCAAAAATATTGAGGTATCTGGACTGGGTATGACAACACTGGAAAATGTTACAAGAGAGTTCTGGATCAGTAGGGCTTTGTTTACATTTACAATGATACAAGTAGAGCATTCTTTTCAACGGTTGTGCCGGTATCGTTTCCACATCATCTATTACTGGTTGAAGGCAGATTTAGCTTTACACTCCTACCTGTAATCAGTGTCATAGTTAGAAAATAACTAACTGTGGAACTTTGTATGTCGTTTCCATTTATAGAGTTTTGCTTGGTCGTCATGTTCAGAGTGGTCAATAGGCTTGCGGGTACCTTTTGTGGTGGATATTTGCTCCATGACATTTGAGCAGCTGGATCTGTTACTGAGACAAGTGACTGAGGGAATGGATGGATCCTCTGACTGGCCCCCTCCTCAGGAGAAGGAATGCATGGCTGTGGCAACATTAAATCTTCTAAGACTTCAGGTGCCTTCAATTTCTTTACACTTTGAGCAGTCATTGAGCTGAATGTTTTCACTAAATTGCTTGGATGCAAACTATGATCTTTAATGCACCCTAAAACACTTTTATTGATTTCAAAAAGTGAAAAAACTATTATTTTATACTCTTTGAAATTTGGCATCTTGTGGTTATTTTTTGTTCTTCTTGACAGCTTCTGGGTTTCGTTAAGAATGAACTATAAAAACTACCTAAATGGATTAAGCTTTGTATACTCAGAGATTTTGAACATTTTTATGAATTTTAAATAGCATTTTTAAAAGTGAATGACCTTTTTAATTGGAGTCTGACAGCCACTGAAAATGTGCCTTTTTTCTAGCATAATGTAGTGTAGAAACAGTTTAGGTTATTCTTTAGGTTTACTTCAGAACTTTGGGGCTTATAGCTACCATTTGTAATCTTTGAGTATTGGTTTAAATTTAGGATGTAGGCAAGCCAGCATTTCCCTTTAATTTTGCAGATTTGTAGGTGAAAGTTTGTATCTTGGTCACTGAACTTGCTCCAGAAGTGACTTTTCCCCTATACCCACCAAGTTCATATCACTTGTTAATTAAAATTTGCCCTTTTTTCTGCACCCCCCTTTTTTTTTTCAGCTTCATGCTGCCATTAGTCATCAGGTGGATCCAGAATGCCTTGGCTTAGGTTTGGGCAGTATCCTGCTGAACAGCCTGAAGCAGACAGTGGTAACATTGGCCAGCAATGCTGGGGTTCTCAACACGGTGCAGTCAGCGGCTCAGGCGGTGCTGCAGAGTGGCTGGTCTGTGCTGCTGCCCACGGCCGAGGAGCGCGCCAGGGCGCTCTCAGCGCTCCTACCCAGTGCAGGTCAGTCCAAAGATTGAAGCCTCTTTGTTTGGCCCGTGCATTTTGACTTCATTAATAGCTTCTTCCATTCTTAGTTTCAGGAAATGAAATGAATGTAAGTCCAGGACGTAGATTTATGATTGACCTCCTGGTGGGCAGCTTGATGGCTGATGGAGGCTTGGAGTCTGCACTGAATGCTGCTATTACTGCAGAAATTCAGGTATGGTTCATCAGCTTTGCAGTTCAGGTTCTTCTGCAGGGCACTGGATTTGTTACTTTCATAAATACAAGAATAAATGTTCACAGTTGTGAACTGTATAGCAGCTACTGGCATGAGTCCACCACGGTTTTGCAGAGTTTCTCTACTCCTTTTTACCTTCACCACCTGTCACTGGTGCCTCTCAGAGTGCCCACTCTGCCAGCCCAGGCTATCCCTGGCACGCAGGCAGCAGCAGGTACAGCTCCGTCTGCCACGCACCCCGGGCTGATCCTGGGGGTTCCTCAGCGCACCCAACTCACGGCACCGGCCCCAGGGCTGAGGTGATGATGGTGAGAGAGAGAAGGAGGGCTTTGCAGAGGGGTTGGCACACGAGTTTAGTCGGGCCCCTGATGGGACCTCTTCACCTCAAGGTCTTTGGCAGAGCCCAGAACAAAGGAAGGACAGTAACTTTTATGCTGAGGTGGGAGGAAGGGAAGGAGATAAGGGATTCACCAACCAGGGTAAAACAGGCCTGAGGGGTGAGGGACACCCTCGGGGGCCAACCTCCCTAAAAGGGAGTGGGACCCCTCTGGCTACAGCCCATCACTCAGCGCCCTTCAGGGGCTTTCCAGCAGCAGGGAAGGACCCCTGGGCTGACAGACATGTCCCTAGAGGAGGGGAGTAGGGAATGGATACGTGACTGTGGGGAGGGGAATGAAGGGGTACAAGCAAAAGTGAATAACAATGGGGGGTACATGGACTGAACCACAAATTAACATACAACACAGATTATAAAACACACTGCTACAACCACTCTCATCCCTCCCTTCGCCTTTCTTTTTACATTTTAATTGTTTAAAAAAATGTGTGCCCATGTGGTTGTTACAGAATATACAATACACATTTTGTTTGGGAGGAATTGTTTCATTTTTGCTGTAGGTAAAATTTGATCTTATTACCATGAATACTTGATAGCAAAATGTTTCATAACCATAGTGAAAGTTTGTGGGTTTTCTTTAACTTGGTTTACTTTTTTAGGATATTGAAGCAAAAAAAGAAGCACAGAAAGAAAAAGAAATTGATGAACAAGAAGCAAATGCATCAACCCTTCATAGGAGCAGAACTCCATTGGACAAAGATCTTATTAACACTGGAATCTATGAATCTGCAGGAAAACAAAGTTTACCATTAGTTCAATTAATTCAGCAGTTACTGAGGTAATTGCTTTGACTTTGTCTTTTACTTTTGTACAGAAGATGTATTTAGACATTCTATGAAGTAGTCCGCTAAACTGGTTAATTTTGGTTAGCAAATGAAGTCTTGCTAGCATTTTTAGCTCTTCAGAATTCAAAATATTGAACATTCTTGTAGCTTATCTGTAGTTCTGCTCTGTTATGTTTGCTAAGGAGCAATGTTTTATACTAAATTACCCAATTTTAGAAAGACTGCTTTGCTTTTGTGGATTTTGATACTTTGAAAGAGGTGTCTGAAAGTTTTTGTACCAAGTATAGGACAAGTGTTTAAAAGACTGCCCTTACGAAGTGTGAGAATCACTGCAAATTTGCTTAGAACTGAGTACTTCATCCTATTTATTTAGAGCTGCCTCAAGGAGACTGTAAGCAGGGAAGTAACCTCAATTTTATATTCTTGACTGAGAGTTCTGAATGCATGACCAATTAGGGTGCTGAGAACAAAGCTGCTTTATATCAGCCAGAGGAGCTACAGGAGTACTTAGCATATGGGATACATAGCAGGAAATAACTATGAGTGTACCAAGAAATTTATCGTACTTTTTCCCTTAATTGTGATGGCAACCATGTAATTTAACCAATACTGAGACTCTTTTGAGCTATGTAGTGTCCTGGCTTTTACTGCAGCCTCTCAGTGAAGATTGTCAGATTGTGTTTTGTAGCGAGTGATGACAAAAAGCACAAACTTGAGGTATTTTACAGATTCTGTTAACTAAAATGTAACTACAAAATCATTGACGTTTTGATCACTACAATGCAAAGGAGTGAAAGTTTTGCATAGAAATTTTGCAGAGGTTTCTTATACATTCCTTAACCCATGGGCTGTGGACTGTCTTGGCTCCGAGCTCCCCTTAAGTGATACTTTCAAACCACTTAGGAACATCGCTTCACAGACCATAGCCAAACTGAAGGATGTTGCTCGTCGCATTTCTTCCTGCATGGACCAGGAACTTTACAGCAAGGAGAGATCTGCTTCTCTGGACCTGTTGCTCCGTTTTCAGCGTCTGCTTGTTAGCAAACTTTACCCAGCAGATTGTGGTGGCCAGGTCCCTAATACATACAGTAAGTTGTGATTTAAAAAATGAAAGCAAACAACCTCTGACCTCTCCCCAAGTATTTCTGTAATGGCTTTTACAGGATAGCAGTTTCTTTCTTTAGTTTATCTTCTTGTCTCATTTATCAGCCTAGTTGCTCTCTCAACAGTGTTTGAAAGCAGTTTATTTACATTGTTGTCTGTAAGTGAAATTTTTTGGGGGTAAGTAATGGGATCTAGATAATAATCTTAAAAAAAATTTAAAAATATGTGATTTCCTTAATCAGTGCTAATATCAAATGGCATAATTTCAGAAGAGTTTGTCCGCTTTTGGAGTCTGTTTCTTAAATATGACTATATGATGGTTTTCTGTGCTCTTTCCTTTATTTTTATACAGGTCCTGACCTCTTAGGTGTTGGTTCTTTACTGAAGAAATATACTGCTCTTCTGTGCACACACATTGGTGATATACTTCCTGTGGCAACCAGCATTGCTTGTACTAGTCATAGGCATTTTGCAGAAGTATCTTGTGTTGTGGATGGAGATTTAACAGGTAGGTTTTTACTTGTTGTCCTCTTTTCTTCCCCTTCCATGAAATTCTAAGACTTTCTTGAAAGTTTTAAATGACTAAGAAGGAGTCAGTTTAAGTTTTTGGTTAATGGGAGAGAAGGAGGGAAAACTCAATGGGAGAGAAGGAGGGAAAATTCAATGAGGAAGGCAAAAGCTTTGTACTGAGCACTAGTCGAAGGCAGAATATATTAATGTTGATTTACTTCTGCAATGCAATGAATGTAGAACTTGAACTAAATGTGAGTGGCTTCTGTGTTTTTTGTTTTAGGCATTCTTCTTCCAGAACTGGTGGTTTCTATTGTGCTACTCCTCAGTAAAAATGCTGGATTAATGCAAGAAGCTGGTGCTATCCCTCTGTTGGCTGGCTTGCTGGAACATCTAGACAGATTTAACCACTTAGCCCCTGGAAAGGAAAGGGATGACAATGAGGATTTAGCATGGCCAGGAATAATGGGTATGAACTTAGCAGCGTCTGGACTACTTTCATAATGTAGCTGTATAAAAACAGTGGCTGCTCGTGAGCAACTCTCAGGGAAGGGAATCCTACCTCACAGTACAAAGGTTTATTAACCAAATTATATGGCAGTCACAAGGCACTATTTATTTCTGTCAGTACATTCTTAGGGAAGTTACATGTAGAAGCAGCATTAAGCAGAGTACAGATGCAGCTTTTTCAAGAAGTAGTTCTCATCACTTTGCATTTTCATTGTGAAAAGTTGCAGTGAAAACCTGAGTAGTACATCTAGGCATTTTGTTACTACAGTCTGTCTGTAATGCAAAGGATGAGTAATGTGAAAGCTTTGAAATAAGGAATTTTTATTTACTCAGGGCACTTTGTAATATGATCTGTGTCTGTGGTCAAAAGAGAGGCTTCTTTTATATTAAAAAACCTGAATTTAATCTGTAATGAAATATACAGCAAATTCCTGGCAGGCAAGTGAGTAATAAAACCAAGGTAATTTGGAGGAAGAAGCGATTAGAACTGTGATTTACCAGAAAACTGATTGTTCTGCTCCGCCTCCACACAAAACAGCCATATAGCTGGGCAATGCTAAGTGACAGTCAAGATTAATGCATAAAAGCAAACAATATTCAGACAACTTAATTGCACAATGTGTAGACAGGAGCATGTTAATAGCCACTTTTACTTTTGAGCTTATAAAATAACAAGCAGCTCTTGAACACATGTAAAGAATTGTATTACGCAACTATTAAAAGAATGTTCAGAAAAAACCCCTTACTTTCTGATTTTCTGTTGATAAATTCTCTTTTCTGTTTTATATGGATAGGTTCATTTTTTACTGGCCAGAGTTGCAGAAATAATGAAGAGGTGACACTTATACGTAAGGCTGATCTAGAGAACCACAACAAAGATGGAGGATTTTGGACAGTGATCGATGGGAAAGTGTATGATATAAAGGACTTCCAAACCCAGTCTTTAACTGGAAGTAGCATACTTGGTGAGAATTTTCATCTGACTTAAATACACAAATTATTTTTGTTTCAAAACCAGGTGGAATGAACAGATTTTTAGATACTGTATTGTCTACTTCATTCTTTCATTAGCCCAGTTTGCGGGAGAGGACCCAGTTGTTGCTTTGGAAGCTGCTTTGCAATTTGAGGACACACGGGAATCAATGCATGCCTTCTGTGTTGGCCAATATATAGAGGTAAAAATATTACTAATGGGTAAACGCTTACTAAAGTCAGGCATTGCTTTGCTGTCTGATTTCTTACTGGAGCTCAGTTCTAGCTTACAATTGCTGTTTCTTTTGTGCAGCCTGACCAGGAAGTGATTACAACACCAGACCTCAGCACTCTGTCATCGCCTCTGATAGACACAGAACGAAATCTGGGTCTTCTCCTTGGGCTGCATGCTTCCTACCTGGCAATGAGCACACCACTTTCTCCTCTGGAAATTGAATGTGCCAGTAAGCAGGCTGTCATTTTGAGCTTTAATAAGTGATACATACTTGTTCAAGCATGCAAGGAAAAGACGAAGGACAAATAAGTTTGAAATGAAACTGAAACTGAAAATTTAATACTTCTTTAGTCTTGATATCTTCTGTAGGAGTTCTTTATTCTTAACATTAACTACCACACTTGTCAAGATCCCCAATAATTTAGCAAGATTTGAATAGGGATTAGGTAATTTTGAGCAGTTGAATTTAACATTTCATAGCATGCAGCATAAAATAGAAAACTATGCTACACAATCTCCTATCTCACCAATTTGTTGTCAGTTAAGAGTGCCTGGATCATGTGGTATTGGATGTTTTCTAATTGGGTGTTTTGGTCTGGTAAATAGGAGGTACAATTCAATATAAATAGCAGAAAAAATTGCTAAGGCTCTAAATCTCTATACATATGATGGCTGCCCTTTTAGTTAATTGTTTCTTGGTTACAGAACCCTTTCTTTTCCTGTGAAAAAATTTCAGTAAATGAGAAACTTGCTAAGTGTTGTTGAGGCCTATGAATGCATTTTATTAGAAGAAATTGAGTGTTGATAGCTTATTCCTGGATCAGAATATTCACTCATGTTTTCTTTATTTTAGAATGGTTGAAGTCATCGATCTTTTCTGGAGGCTTGCAAACTAGTCAGATTCATTACAGTTACAATGAGGAAAAAGATGAAGACCATTGCAGTTCACCTGGTAACACTACCCCAAATAAATCAAAACTATATACACATCGATTAACTTTGAGTGACCATTCACAACCCTTTCTCCAAGCTATTGCAGATAATAATATTCAGGATCACACTGTGAAGGTAAGCCCTCAGTAGTTCTCTGCACAGACACTGTTTCTGCAGGGTTGTAGTGGTGGTGAAAATTCTCCAAAGGTTATAGCAAAGCAGTTGAAAGAGTTATTTATGAAAGGAATGGTTGAGTACTACTAATGGATATAATGTGTATATTTCACTTAATAGCGCAACGGTATGTTATTTCTTCAGAATTCTTGCGTGGGAGAACTAAAAAATTTGAATATTCTTACAAAAAAAATTAGTAATGCATTATTCTCATGTCAGGTTTCAGTAGCATTGAGAGATCCTGCTTACCTCCTGTTGAACTAAGATGGAGGTTTTTTTTCAAGATGCAAATGTATTTTATGTTTCAGATTCACGTATGCCTTTGTCTTAAAATCCCTTTGGGCCTTGAGGTTCAGGTTGGAATTGTGGATATTGTGAAAAACCCTGTGATTTACATTGATCATTATCTTCTGTAATACATTCAGATTTTCTAACCTGCTGAGTTCAGCTCCTCTATTTAAAAAACCTCAAATAGGTCTTTGGGAATCAAAAGACAATTGAAAATTGTGTTAGGTGACCTGACTATCTTGTGAAGAGATCAAAGCAGTAGTAGCTCTATTCCTTGAGTCATGTTGCTCTTTATACAGGAGGAAGGATGTAGGGTATTTATACTATTGGGTTGTAGTTGTGTATTAAATTGCACATACTGCGTATTTTATCTCAGGAATGTTAGTTCAGATTGTGGAGATTATTCAGTGTTATTTAAATGCTGCCTTTATTTTAAAACCAAAGTTAAACAGAGGCTATTGTGTGTTTTCTTAGGATTTCTTGTGTCAAATAGAGAGATACTGTAAACAGTGTCACTTAACAACACCAATCACATTCCCTCCTGAGCATCCCGTGGAAGAAGTAGGACGTCTGTTACTGTGTTGTCTTCTAAAGCATGAAGATTTGGGTAGGTAGGCTTGTGGTGTGTTTTTGACCTGTTTAAACTCTGCTATGGATGGTTTTGGAAATGCATATTCAAACATTGTCTTTTCCCATTAAGGTCATGTAGCACTGTCTCTTGTTCATCCTGGTACCCTTGGAGTTGACCAGGTAAAGCACAAAACCTTACCAAAATCTGTAGTGGATGTGTGTCGTGTTGTCTACCAAGCAAAATGCTCACTGATTAAGGTAAGGCTCTTAGCTGCTGATATTAATTTTCATTTGAAGTGTATTATTAAAAAGTCATATATTGTTCATTTTATTGTGTATTGTACAATAATTTAATCTTTCAATGTCTTTTGTAGACACATCAGGAACAGGGGCGTTCCTACAAGGAAGTATGTGCTCCTGTCATTGAGCGTTTGAGATTCTTATTCAATGAGCTGCGTCCTGCCGTTTGCAATGATCTCTCTATAATGTCCAAATTTAAACTTCTTAGTTCCTTGCCCCGATGGCGAAGGGTAGCTCAGAAAATTATTAGAGAAAAAAGGAAAAAAAGAGGTAAGGCAGAATTAATGTTGTATTCTCTTTGAAACAATGAAAATCCATCTTATTTCAGGGTTTCCTGCTATATGAGACTCTCCTTAGATAAAGCATCAAAGCCATTTGCTTTCTGCTGCTTTTTCATGAAGTTTCCTAAACCAGTGGTTGCATGTCAGATCCTACAGCAAGAACTGGTATACAAAACTGTCAAGTTTAGTTGAGGCGTGTTTCTTCATGTTCCAGTGTATTAAATAAAAATGATCCTTCAATATCAGGCCCTCTGAACTGGTTTTAGTAACATGCCACTGGAAGTGACATCTTTTTAGAAATCATGTTTTATTAAAGTGTAGTCAAACAGTGATGTAAAACTGGAGCTAAGTTTGTGGTGAACAGGCACCAAAGGACTTTTTAAGTTTGTCTTAAAAGATAAAAGCATATTGCAGGTAATACCAGAGTTAATTTGGTAAGAGTTGGATATAAAGTCCACCAAGTATACATTTCCATTTTATTACAGACAGATCTTAAGCATTCTGTGTCCCTAGGTTATCATGCAAACCTAAAAATGTGACTGTAAAATCTAATCAGACTGCGTGAAAAAATAATAACATTATTTTTTATAGTGCCAAAAAAATCTGAATCTGCTGATGTAGAAGAATCCAAAATAGGAAATGAAGAGAGTGATTTAGAAGAATCTTGTGTGGTACCTCATAGTCCTGTACCTATAGATAAAAAGCCCATACCAATCAAATCACCCAAGGTAGGATATCAGATTTTGAATCAACCTTGTGAATAAAAACAGCAGGAGAAAAAAGAATGAGCTAAAGCATAATTGCTGTAACTTGACATTTAATGTTCTGAAAATGGTGTTTGGGATGTATAATTAAGTGTGACGTTTTTTCAGTGAAGCCTGGAATGATTTTTAAAAATAAGGTTATGATATGTATTTAGCATATATAAAGATACCATCTCTAATTTGAAATTACTGATGATCTTAGATAAAGCTTCATTTCAAAATAAAATGTTGTGATTCATTACTTCCTCTTTTTTTGAACATTAACGCATTTGAAATTTTACATAGCTGTATCAAAAAAGATTTAAATCTTTTTTTTTAAATAAAAATCAAAAAACAGTTAAAATAATAGTAAGCTCTTTGCTGATTTTGAAGAAGCTTTCATTTTCCTCCCAGACCCCCCCCTAGTATTTTAAATTTGGAAAGTGTTTTGCATGAAATAACTTAAATTTTCGGTAATTTAAAGTTGTTTAAAAAGTTTGAACATGCTACCTTCTTGTTTTGCAGGATAAGTGGCAGCCAATTTTAAGTACAGTTACGGGTGTCCACAGATACAAATGGCTGAAGCAAAATGTTCAAGGCTTGTATCCACAGTCTGCCCTCCTTAACACTATTGTTGAATTTGCACTTAAAGAAGAGCCGGTGGATGTAGAAAAAATGAGAAAATGTTTATTAAAACAGGTAACATGAACAAAAATGTGCCACTTACGTAATTATGACGGTTATTAGCAGTTTACATAAGTATGATAATTTGTTTTTTCTCTTTGACAGTTGGAAAGAGCAGAAGTTCGTCTGGAGGGAATAGACACTATTCTGAAATTGTCAGCTAAAAATTTTTTGCTCCCATCTGTGCAGTATGCTGTGTTCTGTGGATGGCAGAGGCTTATTCCAGAAGGAGCCAATATAGGGTAAAACTTCTTGTTGCTTTTGCTTCCACAATTCCTTAATGAGAAAGCAATACTAACTTTTGTTGTTGTTGTTTTTCTTTGAAGGGAGCCTCTTACTGACTGCTTGAAGGATGTCGATCTGATCCCGCCGTTTAACAGAATGCTGCTGGAAGTAACTTTTGGAAAGTTGTATGCATGGGCTATTCAGAATGTGCGGAACATCTTGCTAGATGCTAATGCAAAGTTTAAAGAACTAGGTGAATCTCATCTTGTTGCTGTTTCCTCTGGAGGAAAAAAACCGTTTAATGTTATTGCTTCTTTTTTAAAGTTCCCTGTAATTAGGATGTTGAAATCAGTTCCCTTGATTTGTGTGGAGAATTACTTTATTTCTGTGTGTTGTTCCAACCTTCCCACCTTGACTCCCTGATAACTCACTTTTCAATGTTTGAGTATATTGCTGATTTGCCAGCAACAGGTGATTGATTACTCATTAGTAACACTTTAGCATTAAAATACAAATAATAATCAGTTTCTTGGAACTTCTGCTTGTAAGTTCTCAAAGCCAAGCAGGGAATAAAAATGTTTTAAACTATCATTCAACCAAACCTATAACCTTTTCTGTTGTAGCTCCCAAATATCAGATGACTTTGTTATTTATTTTACATTTGAACTAGGTTTGCAGCCTGTTCCTCTTCAAACAATTACTAATGAGAATCCAGCAGGACCGAGTCTTGGAACTATTCCACAAGCACGTTTTCTGCTGGTCATGCTGAACATGTTGACGCTGCAGCATGGTGCGAATACTTTGAGCCTGCTCCTCAATTCTGGCATGCTGGCCTTGACACAAACCACGCTGCGGCTGATAGGTACAGTTCTTCTTTCTTCCTTGGAAGAAAGCATTTGCTTTACAAATCTCTTGTGTTTTTTACCTGTTGGTGAACCCAAATTACAGAATCACTTTGCTGCTTGAACGTAGTGCTTAATGCTATTTACCTTTACTGTCATACAAAAAACAGATCTGCAAGCATGATTGAAATGGAGGTTAATTTCAGCCTTTATTCAGTCATTTTTTTCATTAAGTGTTTGCTTTGGCCATCCTTTGCTAAAATTTCAGTTAATGTGTAGTTTTGGTGGAACTGTTGGCATTTTACATTCCAAATAAATTAAAAATGGAAAAATTAAAATTAAAGTAGTAAAAACTGCCTACTCTTTGCTCTCCATTTTGTTTGTTCTACATATGAAAAATGTTCCCAGTCTGCGCATTTAAGCTTGAAGCTTTCTTTATTCTGTTACAGAAGTTCTCTGGTGTGTTTTGCTATGATTCAAATTGCCATGGTTTTTCTCTCTCTGTTTTCTTAGATAAAAGCAAACATTTGTTCCTGTAACTTGTGTTTTAAGTGGAGTGTGCACCAAAAGTTTTTAAAAGAATTCTGTTTGTAGAACCGTTGAGCCAATTGAGTCATCATTATTAATGTCTCCTATTTGTCACTTGTTTTTTTGTTCAAAATTGGATATTTCAATTCCTGTGCATTCAAAACTCTTCCACCCCAGTTTTCTAAAAGGTCATTTGACTTATCACCTGCTACTCAGCTTTCCTGTTTGTTACTGCTTTTATAATACAAAGTTTATGTGCCTGTAAATTTACATGTGACAAAGGTATGTATATACATGTGTAGCTGGATTTAATCTCTCTCATGTTTTTTCCTTGTTAGGACCCAGTTCTGATAATATTGAAGAAGATATGATTGCCTCTTCTCATGGGGCTTCTGCCACAGTCCTAGAAGAGTCAAGAAAAGAAACTACACCTGTTCAGCTCCCTGTTTCTGGACCAGAGCTGGCAGCCATGATGAAAATTGGTACCAGAGTGGTGAGAGGGGTAGACTGGAAGTGGGGTGATCAGGTACAACTTCTTTCATACAGGTTTTGAGTGTGTTATTATCTAAAATCTCTGTTCAGTGGACTGTCTGTGAAGTTTCCGGTCAATCAAACTTACGGGCATTTTACATTCCTAGAATGTTGAATTAAGGATATGGGAATTTAACAGAAAATAAACCTTGCATTCCAGGTGATCCTCAGGGTTTCAGAGGGGCTGGTTGCAGCTGGGCCTAATTTCTGATTGCAGCCCAGTTTAGCATTGTAAGTCTGGCTGAGTTCAGAGAAGAACTTCCATGAGCACAGAAGCACAAATAGTGCAGTTTCTGTAGGTCTGATGGATTCTATACGGGCTTGCACGATCCCAGTTCACAAATAGCGTGGCTAATTGAAGCTCCAGAAAATTAGGCTCAGGATTGCTGGTGGTAAGTGCACTAACTACAGAGTGTTAGTATGTGTTGTAACACACATAAATATCTGTGTGTATGTAAATTAATATTCCCAGGTGTACTCCAATGCTGTTGGAGATGCAAAGCTCACATAAAGGCTTCTCTTTGGGAAGAGAGATGTAATCTGTCAACAGATCTTGAGGAGGCAGAATTTTCACCCTCCAGCCCTTTCTTCCCTTGAAGCCACTCCTTTATGCTGTAAATTTTGGCCTGTCCCGATGGGATGGAACAGTCATGTTATGGGTGGGGTTTGGTGACTTTGGCCATACATGCATTATTACCCATCCCACATTTTCCTTCATCTGCATCCTGAGGGGTGCCTAAGTTAATAACAGGGCTTAAGGAAGGTCTTGGTTACCTTTTGTCAGAATCTATAGTTGACAGAAGACTTTAGTCCTCCTCCATGTACTGAGGCAGCAGTAGGGGCTCTCTGACCTTCATCAGTGGGTCTTTGTGTGCATCCTTACCTCCTGAATGAACTGGATTTATAACAAGGTGTGTTTTCATGGTAGAAGGAGTGTGGCTGTTGGTTGGGCTGAGGTGCCCTTCGGTGCCTCACTGAAACACCATCAGTGCACGAGAGCTCCGTGTCACTCCAGGCATCACCCAGTTGTTAGGTCTTGCTGGAGCCCAGGTGCAAGATAAGCAAGACGCCCAGCTCCTGTTTTTCACAAGCAGCTTTATCAGTCCTTCACCGTCTTACAGCAAGGCTGTGCAATTCTGACCATTTGCCACAAAAGCATTGGAGAATTAACATAAAATATGTTAATTATTTTTTCAACTTCATTTTGGGAGATGTTTAAAATTCTCTTTTAATGAGACTGCTAATTTACCATTTAACAGGAAACTGAGTAACTTATTTGCTATAATAATATGCATTTCCAAATATGTAGGATATACCTACTTATATAAGACACAGTAAAAGAGATCTAGTTGTAAATGTCCAAATATGCAGCTTACGGGGGTGATGCTTTTGAAAATTGTGAAATGCTTTCTAACTTCATGCTTGATTTTTGAAACCCCACTGAATGTTTACTGCCTAATCATTAGCTTTGGGTGTGAATTAGTGTTGTTAATTGAGTAACTTGAACCTCTCTCGTCAGGATGGACCCACACCAGGTTTGGGTCGTGTGATTGGAGAACTGGGGGAAGATGGCTGGATTAGAGTGCAGTGGGACACAGGAAGTACAAATTCTTACAGAATGGGAAAGGAGGGAAAATATGATCTCAAACTAGCTGAGCCACCACCTGCAACGCAGCCCACAACAGAGGATTCAGACACCGAGGATGATTCTGGTAAAAAAAAAAAAATAAAACCGGAGGCACAGTTTTAGTTGAATTTTAAAATTGGTATCTTATAAAACAGTTTTTTCACAGGAGCAAGTACTTCATCAAAGAAGATTCATTCAGTAGGTGTACACTTCTGACTAGAATCTTTCTTAATATAACTTTACTGTGAGAAAGGAAGATAGACAAGATAGTGTCACATTTGTTGCATATTCATGGATCAGAGAAAATAGTATTCAGTTGAAATAGTTTCAGTTACAGATACCTGGAGGTATACATTTTAACATATGTTAATAACATTCTGAAGTGGGATTTTCATATGGCCTAATTATATATTTAGTCAGAGTGTTTCCCTGTTCTTGGCAATACTAGGGAATTCCTTTCAGCTAGGTACTGCTAGAGAAAAACTTGAAAATATATGTGCAAAGTACCTGGTTTATATTTTGCTCTTGGAGTTGGCAATAAGGAATCTTCATGTCATATGCTCTCAGAGAAAATACTTATGACAGATCATTCACTTAATGTTTGTTTGAGAACTTTTATGAAATAAAATAACTCAGTATTAATGTATTCCTTTGCCTTTTGTGTCTCCCTTCAGAAGGAGAGCAAGCTGAAAGGAATCTCCACCCTACTTCCATGATGCTGACAAGTACTGTGAACCTGTTGCAGACACTGTGTCTCTCTGCTGGTGTCCATGCTGAAGTCATGCAAAGTGATGCTACTCGGACTTTGTGTGGTCTACTACGTATGCTTGTGGAGAGTGGAACAATAGATAAATCAGGTATATTACACAGCAGCAGTCTGGTTGAGCTGTATGTTTCTGTTTTGTGCTTTGTTGTCTTGTAAATTTGTGAATCTTTTCTTCTAGTTTTTAATCCTTTTAAGGCCACAGGCTGGAAAATGCATTTTCAGAGCTTTTAAAATCCTTATTTTTAAAGGTAATATAAGTGATCCTGTGCATTCTTAGAATATAAACAGTTAAAGGAGAAGAAATGAATGAGATGTGAATTGTTGACTTAGACAATTTATTATCAACCATTTTGTGTTTGGCAACAACAGTGTGATTGGGTGTGTCATACTCCTTTTTGTAGCTTTTTTGTAATTTCAGAAGTAATGCTGTTAACTGCTTTGAAATGAGGAAACAGTGTAATGATGAGAATTGTTTTAAAGGCATGTTTAATAAAATAATTTACAGGCTCTAAAATTGAAATTAATAGTTCATGTAAAGACAGTGAAATAGCTTGGTGTTCTGATTTGTCCAAAAAAACCCATGTAGCATATAGAGAACTACATAGCTGGTGAAAAATTCAACTGTTATATGTATATATCTTTTTGTTTTTAGCTTCCTTGCCAAATAAATTAGTTTATAAAGAACAGCATAGGAGTTGGTGCACGCTGGGATTCATTCGAAGCATAGCACTCATGCCTCAGATGTGCAGCACTCTTAGTACATCTCAGTGGATAACTTTGCTAATGAAAATTGTTGAGGGGCATGAATCTTTCACTGCTGCTTCACTACAGAGACAGGTAATGTGTGTATTTCCAAATTACTTCCAATAGGCAATAAAATTAGTAGACTTTAGTTGTCTTAAAAAGAAAGGTGTATTTTACAAAACAGCTGGGAGATGTCCATAAATCAGTTTTTAGTTAGTTGGGAAAAAGATAACATTTTCTTTAAATTTAGGAATTACTGTTTTAAATTTGCATCTCTTGACTTTTGAGGCTTCAGGATACAATGGACTCTGTTGTTCTATTGAAAGAAAGGTCAAAATAGCTTCAGAAACTCCCATATAATATTTCCTATAAATTGAATAAATGAAAGAATAACAAGTATATGGTTAGGAATAAGTTACATTTCATTTAAAGTTGCCAGATTAAGTATTGTCTACTGTCCCTCTTTCCATAGGAAACTGTTAATATTATTTAAATTACAGTCTCTTTTAAGAAGTGGCATCTTTGCATCCTGTTTTGGTATTGTATTTCCCTTGTCATCTTCCCTTTTTCTCATTTCTTCCTTTCTTTTTAATTTTTTTCTTTTTTTTTTTTTTTCACTTTTGCCGTTCCTTAGCGTCTTGTTAGTGCCTTTTACATGAGACTGAAAAGAAGATATATTATGGAATAACTCTGCCAAATTTTAAGGCTTAAGGAACAAAAGATCATTTTATTCTTTTCTTTGATAAGCCATCAGCATTTATTAACTGAGGCCTTGTATCATAAAGGCCTGTTCATTTTTGTGTGATCTTCCAGTAAATTCTTGCTGGTATTTTTAATATGCTAAGACTTTGGTTATCATCCAGGACTCAGTGCAGTAGAGTCATCTGTGCTGCTCAGGAAATACTCAAGAGAAATGATCATGCCTCATGTACCAGCACCTAACTTAAGGCCAACGAAAAGATGAGACCTTGAAGTTCATAAAGACATGTTATTGACAGAAGTTTGCAAGAGGAGAGTTCGCTGTTAGTCACTTGCATTGGTCTTCTGGGTAGAAGATGAGGAAGCTCAAAACCTGAAATGCTCCTACTCAAAATATGCAACCCCCTCTGCTCTTTGATACTGCAGTGCTGCACCTTCCCCTGTTCCTTGTCAGTCCTGCCCTGAGTGTCTGGGTTCAGAGATGCCAGCCGGTTCCTTCTGTACTGTGTTGGAGGCCCTGGTTTCACTGTGGCTACTTTTGAGCGTTACTGTGGCTGCTGTTGCCTGCCTTCTGCCATTCAGCCTTCTGTCTCATGAATTTTAACTATTAATAGCTTCTTTGCAGAACACTTGGAAACTTTCATTTTGAAATACATCTTAATACTAATTTCTGAGTCTGCAATCGGAACAAACTTTCCCACTCTGTATTCCTGTTTTTACTATTTTTTTCTCAGTGTGCATGTATGTCTCATGTCCTAAGTGTTGAAGAGGTTGGTTCACTAATACAATGTGCCAGTAGAATTCTTACTGACTGTGAACTCTATCCACTTCTTTCAAAATATCCCTTACCAAACTCAAGATGAGTAGCTCTGTAACTTCCACAGCCGGAAAGAAATCAGCATTGTAGAAAAAGCGAAAAAGGAATGCGAACTTTAAAAATGTCATTCTTCTATACTTAAAATGTTTGAGAGTTTCTTTAGGATTTGGTGATGTAGACTAGAATAACGCTAATTTTATTCTCTTTTTAGATCCTTGCTGTACATTTATTGAAAGCGGTACTTCCGTCTTGGGATAAAAATGAAAGGTCAAGGGACATGAAATTTCTTGTGGAAAAACTGTTTGGATTTTTAGGGAGCCTGCTTAGTACTTGTTCTTCAGATATCCCATTACTCAGAGGTAGAGGAATTTTCCCTCAGTGGCTTGTTTTTATGTCTGGGAAATGTGTGCATTAGATTCATGACTGTTGTGCCACTGCTTTGTCTTTCCAGAATCTACTCTGAGGAGGAGAAAGGCCAGGCCCCAAGCATCTCTAACTGCCACTCATAGTAGTACTTTAGCAGAAGAGATAGTGGCACTGCTGAGGACGCTGCATTCGCTCAGCCAGTGGAATGGACTCATAAACAAGTACATCAACTCTCAGCTAACCTCCATCACCCACATCTTTGCAGGAAAACAGTCAGAAGGGGTAGTTTCCACGTTTTAAAATAAGCTCATTTTTATAGCAATGTTTATTTTGAAATTATAAATACTAAATCTTTGTAAACAATATTAAGCTTAATTTTGAAACCATTTTTCTATTTTTATGTATATTTGTGTTGTAATTTTGAAGTTGAAATATGTGTGATTAACTTTGTATTTTAAAGCAGATAGAAGAGTATGTTTTCTCCCTACAGTTAGATTTTATTGTTCTTTGTTAGGCTGTGTTGGATGACTACTTCCCTGACACTGAGAATCCAGAGGTGGGAGCTCTGATGGCAGTCTTGGCTGTGATTGGTGGCATAGACAGTCGCTTGAGACTGGGTGGACAAGTTGTTCATGATGAATTTGGAGAAGGCACGGTGACACGCATCACCCCGAAAGGGAAAATCACTGTGCAGTTCTATGACATGCGGACATGCAGAGTGTGCCCTCTGAACCAGCTGAAACCAGTAAGTTTGTTTTATTAAGGATTTAATGCTGGGGAGGTTAAAAACTCTAATGTGGACCAAAGAATGGCTAAATACACTGACATCCAACACACACAATGCTCTGAATGCACATCTAAGATGGTCCTCGTGCAAACCTCTGTAGGTAAATCCCATCTTCATTTGCTGAGGTGAAAGGGAGAGGGATTTAAGCTGGAGTTGTTTGAGTTGAGGTAAAATCCCAAGTTATTGTAATGTCAATTATAGCTCTTAGATGAGAGAAACTTTCTTTTTAACTTGATTTGCTAAATAATGTAGGAAGCCTTGGGTATTTGCACTTGAATCTTGATTTAGTTGATACAACTCTAATGAAAGCACAGGCCATGTGCTTCTGTTCTGCTTTTTCACCAAGAAGACCTGCAATTGTGTGGTATAAATACAGGCTTAGGAGCTGCGTAGGGAATAGAAATCCTCTCTAGTTGTTCCTGATCAAGAGCAGTAAGACAAATGCTGCTTTTCTGCAGTTAATAACCATTGAAACTTTTTAATGACTTTGTGAGATTTTAAGAAAATGCTTACCTGTTTTTTTGTTAATTTTTTTGTCTGGTTCTTCCCTACTGTCTAGCTTCCAGTTGTGGCTTTTAATGTGAACAACCTGCCTTTCACTGAACCTATGCTATCCATTTGGGCTCAACTAGTAAATCTGGCTGGAAGTAAAATAGAAAAACAAAGAATAAAGTCTCCCAATCAAGGTCTTTCAGGTACAGTTGGGGGCTTTTTGCTGTTTGTTTTCTTTGGAAGTAGATAAGTATGCTCTAAGAAAAATACTAGTATCATCAAACACAGATAAGGAAAGGGTCTCTTGGAACCTTACCTGTTTTCTTATTCAACACTGGATAATAGGCCCTTAAGAGACAAGTTTAGCTAGATGGTGAATTGCTCTGCACTGTAAGTGAAGTACCTTTGATGGGAAAATGTAAATAGGGTTTGGGGCTGATCTTACTCTATGGAGTTGTTTAGAGTACTGGATCCAAGTAACATCTCTGCTGCACTTAGTGTGTTATAAATCAGCTGTATGATTGTCCAGGGTGTGAGAAGTAGGAAGGCAGTATTTTTAATACCGTGAATCATACAATGTATGCAGACTTTTGATCCTGGTGCTGTTTAAACTGACTCAAGTGAGCAGTACACAGTGAGTAAGATGTAAACTGATGTTTGGGCTGAGGTTGTATGAATGATAATCTTTCTTCTTTAATACAACAGATTTCTAGCACTAATGGCTGCTTAATATTTCTGATAGGTCAAGTTGATCTGGATCTGCTGCGGTGCCAGCAGTTAAAGCTGTACATACTAAAAGCAGGACGAGCTCTGCTTTCTCACCAGGATACACTAAGGCAGATCTTATCTCAGCCAGCTGTTCAGGAGTCTGCATTAAATCCTGCAGGTATTCTGGAATGCTACCCGACTATGCTAGTCTTTGTTTAGATGGCAGATGGTTATGTGACTATAACCCTTGCTAGTGGCAGCTGGACTGTAGAAATTCGGTTTGCTCTCCAAAGATTAAAAATTAAAATCCATGCATATATTTCAAGCTTCTATGTTAAAAAGATTTTGACTTTTTAATTTAAGTTTTGAAGACTAAGAATGTCAAGTTTGAAGCCCAAAACACTGGAGCTAGCTAAATTTGTAAGTCTTCTGTAGTTAGTAAGCTTTGTAGAGTAATTTTAAAATAATACTTTTTCAGTGGCGTTATTTTTCTGCTTCAAAAGTTAAAATTGGCTATTGTTTTTACTTCAAATGTCTTGTAGTTTCCAGTGAAACAAGTACAGAAATACAATTTCTTCAAGCATAATATTAAAGGACTTGGAGGAGTTGTAGTTCTAATAATTTGAATAATTTCTTTTATCTGCATTGTACATATAAAAATAAATAACTGTGTCAGCTTTCAGGATAGCTGTTAAAGCCTTCGGAATATGTGTTAATTCCTTGGGTATTTGTGAAGCATGCAATATCTTTAAATATAATAATATATATTTTCTTACATGGCTATTTCTGTGGGATTTTTTGTCAATTGCCAGATTTTAATTCAACAAAATCTACAGGGTGTTTTAGAGATGGAATATAGTTTAACTCTTACCATCATTTTTAAAGGGGAAAAAAAAGTACTGCTTTTTTTAACTAGAACAACATATATTGAGGACTATTAACTGTTTTATTATTGTTTAATGAAGAGAGAACATTTTCGTGATGAGTCACAGTAAAAATTTAGGAAACACAAATGTTTATGGCAACAGGAATACAAAATTAAATATGAAAGGTGCAGAATTGTGAGCAAGTTGACAATGAATACCTAAAGGGAGCTCTTCCCAAGACGTCCATTGTTGGGATATAATAACTCCTATAATTAATGCATTATATTTTGAAGGAAATCCAGAAAGCATGCACCATGGTTTAGGGATCACTGAAATTCTTGATTGTCTGTATCAAGTGGTTTATCCTGGAAGTACCTCCAACTAATAGTCTTACTGCAAAAAAGGTGGACTCAAAAGACACAAGGTGCAAATTCACTGTCCACTGAGTAGTTTCTGTTAGACATGTCTTAGGTGTATTTTGATAAATATATTGTTTATCTACAAATTTTGTACTTGCTTTTTTTGAATGGGAATTGTGGTACATATGGCTTAATCTTAAATGCAGTGTATCTCTGGGAAGGAAATATGTGAAAAATAAAAAGAAGACCTAGAATAAGTCTCCTGATTGGCCGTGTTACATGGCTTTGGTTAAAATAATGTTTTTCTTTAAGAGGATGGAGCAGTTGCCTCTCCTGACATAGGAGATATGTCTCCTGAAGGACCTCAGCCTCCCATGATCCTTTTGCAGCAACTTTTGTCAGCTGCTACACAACCATCACCTGTGAAAGCCATATTTGACAAACAGGAGCTTGAGGTAGAGTCTGTGTTTTCTGCTAAGTAACCTAAGAAATAACTCTTTATAATTAATTTTCCAGTTGAAGCCTATTAAACTGTAGGTTTTAAAAAAAAAAGTGACACTGAACTCTTTTGGGCAAATAATATTTAATCTAAGGCATGCATGTTCACACACACAAATGTACTAAATACTCTTGTTTTGCTTGGACTGATTTATTTGTTCTCCTCTAGGCTGCTGCTTTGGCGGTGTGCCAGTATCTGGCTGTAGAGTCTACACATCCTTCAACTCCACTGTTTGAAGACTGCAGCTCTAGTGAAGCTACAACACCCATCACAGTGCAACATATCCGACCCACAAAAGTGAAGAAACGCAAGCAATCTCCAATTCCACCCCTCCCCATTGTAGTTCAACTTATGGAAATGGGATTTCCTAGGAAAAACATAGAATTTGCACTAAAATCTCTGTCGGGAACCTCTGGAAGTGCTTCTGGATTACCAGGTATTTTGTTTAGTAAAATTAATAATATTAGAAGGAGAAGAAGAGTTGCAAGCTGATCAGAACAGTGCTTTTGAGGGAGCAGTTGTTATCCTCTTTTTGGATACAGTCTTAAGAATGTCAGAGAATCCCTTGGAGACAAACTGAGTTTGTTTTCTGTGTTAGGAGTGGAAGCCTTAGTTGGCTGGTTGTTGGATCACCCTGATGTTCAAATTACGGATCTTTCTGATGCTGATACTATCTCTGATGAATATTCAGATGAGGAAATAGCAGAAGAAGTGGAAGAAGCTGAAGCTGCTTGTCCTGTTGTGAGTATTAACTTAGTAAGCTTAAGTTATGCTAGCTAGCTGCAAACTTTGTAATTCTTCTGTTTTTGGGAAAATGGCGAGAGTCCAAGGACAACCTGCTGTCCCAAGCTTTCAAAACAGTAACAAGGATCATGTTTGCCCTATGTTTCTAAGACATGACCTAAACCAACTGAGAATAATCCATAAATACTTTGTGAGTTAGCACAGAGGAGAGTAGAATGCAGGTAGATGTTTCATGGGTGGTAGCTCCAAGTATCCCTGATAGATGCTTTTAGTTTCTTCAAAAATAGTTGATGTTATAGTGTAATATTGGTAAAGGAGTTCTCCCTTCTCCTTTCCCTTGGTCTGAAAAGCAAACATATGTTACCTGCAAGGAAGGACTGAAAAACTAGTGAATAAATGGCAAAAAAGTCTATTAAGTAACTTAGTCTTTTCCTTATAAAAGCTTTTTCAACTTACTGATGATAAAATTACTGTTACAATGCCTATTGAGTGTGATAGCTTTAATGTGAATTTCTATTAGTCTTTTGTTGACTTTCAAGAGCTGTTATAGAAAAGGACTTGTCAATAAAATGAAATGAGTTTTATATTTCTGCTTATCCTTGAAGGACTTGCGTTTTCGTGCACATGTGGGATTTTATAGTTGAAATTGATGCATTATATTTTGAAGGAAATTACCTTGACAGCTTTTGGTATCTTTATCAGTATTGCAGTGAAAAACTGCTATATAATGCCTTTAATTTAAAAAAAAAATTAATACTCAGAATAGAACAAAGTTTTCTGAAAATTCTCCGTACAGCTGGAAAGCAGTAGTTCTCTTTAAAAAATAATATAATCAAATCTTGAAAGGAATAGTTTTTAATAACTAAAATATTTTAGCTTGTTTTTCTAAAAGAGTACTTTAAATCTCATTGTAGAGAAAAAGAAAAGTTAGTAAGCTCTCCCAGAAAATGTCCTAAGAAGTGAAATGTGAATGTGTATCTTCAAGGCTAATTAGAGTACTGATAAATCCTCTCTGTTCTGATTTTCCTTGGCAATCAAGTTTTATAGAAGCAACTTGCAGCTTCTTTCAGACATTTTGAAAATTTACATCTATGTTCCTTGGTCAGTAATTTTGGAAAGTAAATTTTAATTTAAAATCAAGTAGATCATAAATGTTATCCTTATAGTAAGTTGAACCTGTTGAAGTTTTTTCCCATTTTGGCATGCAGCTGAGATATTGTATGGATTTATTTTTGTTGGGTTATCTTCATTCTTTGCCAACAATCTTACTTATCTGAATTGACAATGAATTTTGTAATTGTTTCATATTTATTTTGGGTTTTTTTCAGTCAAGTGGTGCTGTTGTAACAGAGAGCCAGACCTATAAGAAACGAGCTGATTTCTTAAGCAATGATGACTATGCTGTCTATGTTAGGGAAAATATTCAGGTAAGTATGATGATCAAAAGCAGCATAGACACTGCTTTCCTGTTGGTACTAAAGCCTTTACAGAACTATTGCATTCTACTGTCCTTTTTTCCCTAGGTGGGGATGATGGTTAGGTGCTGCAGAACCTATGAGGAGGTTTGTGAAGGAGATGTAGGCAAAGTTATTAAACTGGATCGAGATGGATTGCATGACCTGAACGTGCAGTGTGATTGGCAACAAAAGGGTGGTACTTATTGGGTCAGATATATCCATGTTGAGCTTTTAGGTGAGTTCTCTTCTGACTGCTTTTTAACTAAAAAAGTGAGTGGTAGACTAAGGGAGATGTAATTTTGGAGGGGGAAACCCCACTCACTATACATTGATTCTTGCATCTGCTAGGGTTCCCGCCACAGAGTTCTGCCTCTCATATCAAGATAGGTGACAAAGTGCGTGTGAAGAGCTCTGTCACCACGCCCAAATACAAATGGGGATCAGTTACTCACCGAAGCGTGGGCATCGTCAAAGGTAATGTGTATTCAGAATGGGTTACGAAGAGGTAATAAACTCAAAACCATGCTGACTTTTTTCTAGACGCACTTAAAAATCAGAGTGTTTTGTGGAGTGTTGTATGATGGTAGAGAATATAGAATGCGTTTGAAGTCTGTGGTGAATTCATAGACATGTACTCTGGCAGCCTATTTTGTTAGTGTGTCCATCAGCTTTTGAGACACTTCATTTGCACACGGTAGAAGTCTTTAAGCATCTGTGCAGCTTCCTGTTGTAGTTCTCTTTTACACTTTGGATGAACCACAAGTGGTTTTCCTTTAAGAAGTAATTGTAACTTGAAGGCTTCATAAGGAAGTGAGGGAGAAAGTGGGATGCAGTGGTGTCGGGCTGTAAGGAATGCTACTGAGGCAATCCTTGGCACGCAGGTTCTTTGAAGAGGTACAGATTTTGGTCATACTGTATTTGTGCTTAGAAGTAAGTGCTTACTTGGGAACTACTGCTAAATAAAATTAAGAAAAACTCAGAGTAGAGGAATTCAAATGGAATGCTACTCTAAGGACTTTCCACTTCATTATATAGAGATTTGCAACACCTTGTATTTTCTCCGTGTTTTTGTCAGCATTTAGTGCCAATGGAAAAGATGTTATTGTAGACTTTCCTCAACAGTCTCATTGGACTGGCTTGTTGTCAGAAATGGAATTGGTCCCCAGCATTCATCCTGGAGTCACGTAAGTGGTGGTTTACTTTTATCTGAGTGTATAGGGGTTATCGTTTATCTCACTGTCTTGATGCTGGTCTCTTCTCATGTTAATGATCATCTTGTACCATATATTGATTTGTTCTTCTCTTGTCAAATCAGGTGTGATGGCTGTCAGATGTTTCCTATCAATGGGCCTAGATTCAAATGCAGAAATTGTGATGATTTTGACTTCTGTGAAACGTGTTTTAAGACTAGGAAGCATAACACCCGACATACTTTTGGCAGAATAAATGAACCAGGTAAGTTTTGCAGTCTAAGTGTTTCTTAGATTAATTTAAAATGCATTTAAGTTGTTTTGGATAAAACAATTTTAAATTTCAGCTCCTTAATATGTTGAAATTAGTGTTCAGATTGACTTCCTAGACAATAAAACATTCATAGCACTGGTACAATTGCATGTGGTGGACTACAATGAAACATTAACCCCTAAGCCTTTTTTGTAGTGTTAAAAAATTTTAAAAGTGTCTGTGACAGTAGCTCTACATGTCAGAGCAGCATTTTTACCTACACCAAGAGTAAAATGTGTCATTTTCTAATCCTCCTACCTTTTGCTGTCAGCCTGATCTGCGTCATTTGTAGATGAATGAAATCCCCATGATGCCAGGGGCAGCTGGAAATACTCAAGATGCCTTCTTGTGTCTCAGTTGATTTTCAGCTATTTTGCCTGTCAGTGTGTGATGGCTGTTGCCTCATTTCCTCTGTGATGTGGAGGCTCCAGAGAGGTGTGGTAGGAAAGGGAAGCCTTTTAAAAGACTCATTACTGGACTTGTTTTTTTCCCCTAGGGCAAGAAGAGATACAGCTATTTTAGCTCCAAAGGTTTTAGGCTTTGTCTTGTTATGCAAAACTTACCTAACATTTCCTTCATTTCTTTTCCATCCACCTGTCTAACAAGTAATCTCATCCTTAGTATTTGCAGAATGATGCTGACTTCTGGACTAAATTTCTTTATATTTACACATTACCAGTGTAAGTGTTTTGGAAAATGAGTAAACCTGATCCGCCCCCCCCAGAGATCTTGAACATGGATTGTGAGTGCATGGTTTGTCTAATGGGCAAGAAAGACATTCATTGAATAGGTCAGTTGATATGGCTGTGCAACTAGAATGGTGTGAATCTGTAATCCTTCCCCTTGCTCTCTGTGGGGCAGAGGAGTTACAATATTCTTTTTGTCAAGATTTCCAGATGCTACAAAATCAGTGAAGGGAAGTGGAAGTAAGGTTTTTGCAGGGAGGAAATCTACATCTCACTAAACCACCTTCTGGATCAAGATTAGAATTTCCAGTGTTCCAACTTTTCTATTTCTGTTCTTTGTAGGAGATTTTTGTTGAGGTTTTAGTTTTTCATACGCTGTAGTAGTGTAAAAAATCCGTGTGCTGTGGGTCTGTATTTTGAATTACGTATCATGATAAATTTTGATCTGTATTTTAAAGGGAAGGACCTTTTCAAGTAGGTGTCCAGTCAAGAACTAGTAAAGTTGAAACTCCTTTAGAAAAAGGAGCTAAGCCCTTTAAGCATGAGTGTTGTGTACTGTGTGGTATCGCCACCCCAACGTGACATGCGCCTGCATTCTAAATGCGGCCCACTTACCCAAAATGTTGGATTTGTTACATTTGTTTTCACCCCGCCTATGGGTTTCAAAGAAGCAATTTTCTTTGTGAGGTGCATGCTTAGTGTGTCACGTAACCATGCAGGTCAGTCTCCCGTGTTCAGTGGGCGTTCCGGCAAGCAGCTGAAGAGACGGCACAGCAGCCAGCGGGGTATGTTACTGGATGATTGGTCAAGGATAGTCAAGAACCTGAATGTCTCATCCTCTGTGAATCAGGCTTCCCGTCTTATCGATGGGAGTGAGCAGTGCTGGCAGTCTTCTGGATCGCAAGGAAAGGTAACTAAGCCTTAAATGCTTTATTCTGGTATACTTCATGCTTAAAAGGATCTCCCCAGTGCCTTCTCTTCTCCAGGCCGAACAACTCTTAACTCTCTCAGCTTGTCTTTGTAGGAGAGGTGATCCATGTCTCTGATTGCTTCTGTGGCCCTCTTCTGACCCACTCTACCAGGTCTGTGAGGATTTTTTGTGCTGAGGACCCCAGAGCTGGTTTGCAGCACTCTAGATGGGGTCTCATAGGAGTAGAGTAGAGGGGGAGAGTCCCCTCCCTTGACCTACAGGTCACTGCTCTTTTGATGCAGCCCAGGATGCAGTTGACCTTTTATACTGTGGGGCACACTGATGACCCATGTGCGGCTGTTCATCCACTAGAACCCCCAGCTCTCTTTCTGTGGGGCTGCTCTCCAGCCTCTCATCCCCCAGTTTGTAAGTATAAACAGGATTACCCCATCCCAGATGAAGAATGCCACATTTTCCCCTGGTTAAATTTCATTCAATTTGTGATTACCAAGCCCTCTAGTCTATCAAGGCCTCTCTGCCTTTGAGGGGAGTAAACAGCTTCTCCTGGTTTAGTGTCATTGGCAAAATTTCTTAATGTACGTTTGACTCCTGCAAGCCAGATAATTTATAAAAGGCATTGTTCCATATTTTACCAGTTTTGTTGGCCTACAGCAGTGCTTTGTGACCAGCCTAGGCACCAGGATTGGCACCTGGGTGTCTGTCCAGTGTGTTTTGATGCTCTGTTGATAGCCATGCTGAGAATATCCCCAAGTACCCTTACTCCAAGTTTTCTACAGACTGTAACTTAATACTTATATTATGTCCCATTACTTAACCTCCAGTGGTACTGCGCTTTCTGTGTTCTCAATGGTGTTGGTCTTGGCTGAAATAAATTGTTTGCCACAGCTGTTTCTCTTGTAATTGGATGCAGGACAAGCAAGAAGTTCCCAAGGTCACTTCCCTTTGGCCAGTTGCCGTATATTGCAGCTGTTCTGTACCATTCGGAGATACTTTCCATTCTGTCTTCAAAAACATCCCTTATATATTCTTGTTAATCATATGGGGATCATAACAATCCTATCTAAAAATGAAATTCTGTGTTTCCACTAGCACTGGATACGCTTGGAGATTTTTCCAGATGTTCTTGTTCACAGACTAAAGATGATAGTGGACCCTGCAGACAGCAGCTACATGCCCTCCTTAGTTGTAGTTTCAGGTATGTGTATGTTCTCCAAGGAGTAAAAAAAAAATTTTTTTTGCATCCAACAGCAGGTATTTACCTGGTTTTTGTTTACATAGTCATCTGTTTAATATGCTCAGTGCCTGTTTGTGAAACAAACGCCATATCCTAAAATGTTTTTCATTCTGTGTTTTGTTTTTTTAGGGGGTAATTCCTTAAATAACCTTATAGAGCTGAAGACAATCAATATAAATCCTACAGACACCACAGTGCCTCTACTCAGTGATTGTACTGAAGTAAGTGAAGTTTGTGTGAGAATTAACCTTGTGTGCAACAGGAAAACATTGTGCTGCAAGAGATGGATGAAAAACATTGTTGTGATCATAAAAGCCTGGTATTTTATTTTTCCTCTTACCTTATCAGTATTTCTGGCAAGTTGGTGAAGTTAATTACCAGTATTTCTGGCACGTTAATAAAAAGTCAACGATTTGCCATAATCACAAAGTAACGCTATATAATAGACAGATATTTTAAGGATTTTGTGTAAATCAGTATACCTGTGAACCAGTAAGGCATTCCAGTAAACTTAAATTTGGGGCATAATTTTGGCTAGCAGTTCTGATCTTTTCTAGCAACAGCAAGGAGAAATGCATAATGACTTCTATGAGATTGGGAATGAAATTTCTTATATGAATGAGGCCATATGCTAATGATAAAGCATGAATTATTTAGAGCTGAAACAACAAGCATTTGAAGTGACAGATTCATTTTCTTAAAGTGACTAAGTCCAGAAAAAGTTCTAATTCTTTCCTATGTTTCATAAAGTTACATAGAACGCAAAAGATGTCAATGGAGTATTTTTCTTCTTAGTACCACAGATATATTGAGATTGCAATCAAGCAGTGCAGAAGCTCTGGCATTGATTGCAAAATACACGGCCTCAGCATTCTGGGACGTATCCGTGCCGAGGATGAAGATTTGGCTGCAGTCCCTTTCCTGGCTTCTGATAATGAGGAAGAGGATGATGATAAAGCTAACACTGGGAGGTAGGTAACTGCAGTGGTGAAGGCAGGGGGAAATGGTAAAGAACCTTAGTGTCTATACATTCCTATAACTCTGGAGAGATGATTGGAGGAAGAGCACATTAATTAGGTTGAATGATAGTAAAGAGAAATCAGTATCTTAGTTTATTGGAATTGTAAGTAGATCCTTTGTCAATAAATACCTTCTCTGAGATGATCACACTGGTGAAGTGTAACATTATGTATGATTCATACCCTTTTGCAGTATACTTGGGGTTGGAAACTGAGCTAAAAACTTGATGTGCTTGTATTTGATATGTGGCGTGTGGTTTGGTTTTCTTTCTCTTTTTTTTTAATTTTTCCCCCAACTATGGTAGTGTGGTTTGAGTCCTGAAACGGTCCAAACTGTAAAAATCAATAAAGACAGTAAAAAGGTGCCTATGCTACAGGATGCTGCTTGCTAAACTGACCATGTTTTCTTTCCTCAATATGTTCAGTCTTGTTAGAAAGAAGGCAGCTGGGCTTGAATCAGCAGCTACAATAAGAACCAAAGTTTTTGTCTGGGGACTGAATGACAAAGACCAGTTGGGGGGGCTAAAAGGTTCCAAGGTATGTTGTTTTCACACTTAAGTACAAAAGAGAAACAGTGAAAAATAAAATGCATGAGTTACACAACCTAAAATTAATTCAGAATTAATCAGAATTTTACAGTTAATTACTGAAAACTACAAAGAGTAGGTTTTGATGGCTTTTTAGTGGTAAGACACGCAGATGTCTGCTACGAGTGGAAAATTGGAGAAAGTTTGCATTTTGGTTGTTACTCTGAAATCTGGCTTGGTTTTTCAGCAGCCACTCAATCATTTGTTTTAGGGTTAATGAACTAATTGTTTAAAAAATGTGTAACACTACATATTCTGTTCCTGTTGAGTTTGCATGTATAAAGTAAAACTTCCGGTGAACTTTCTTATGCATTGTACCTGGCAATTGTACTATAGGAATTTCAGCCCGGTGTGCAACCATTTACATGCGATTTTAATATAATACAGGATGAGATACATTGCAAATGCATAATCAATTTAAAACATCATTCGTTAATCTGAAAATTATGTTGAGAATATTTCTTCAGTTGTTGTCATGAAAGTATAGTATTGTATCCATACAGTACCTTTGCAGAATCAGAAAGTTTACCGTTCCTGTTTTCTTCAGTTATCTTGAGAAAACTTTACTAAAAGTTCTTGTTTATATCACCTTTCATTTTTTCTCAGGTTTTAATATTTATCATAGTTTCAGTATTAAATTTTTTTAATTGTTTTTTTGTCTTTTGCCTGGTGTAATATTAATTGGCATGTGTGAAGCATCTGAAAGTACCTGTTAGACTAACTGGTTTATCACTTAAGAGCTCCTCATTTTAAAGTGTAAAACATTAAAGTGAACTGTAATGATTTTATTTCTTGTCTGTTCTAGATAAAAGTCCCTTCCTTTTCTGAAACCCTGTCTGCCTTGAATGTTGTGCAAGTAGCTGGAGGATCCAAAAGCCTTTTTGCAGGTAACATAAGTTAAAAATAAATATAATTATTTAAGGCAGAAACAGATTTTGAATTGTGAAACACTAATGGTGTTCCAAAATTTTTCTTCATTTTAGTGACCGTGGAGGGTAAAGTGTATGCCTGTGGAGAAGCCACAAATGGAAGGCTTGGTTTAGGAATATCTAGTGGAACTGTGCCTATTCCCCGCCAGATTACAGCTCTCAGCAACTATGTGGTAAAGAAGGTGGCTGTTCACTCAGGTACTGACTATTGCTATCTTTATATACATAAACTTAACCTATTAAGCCTGAAAATAGTTGCTTTGCAGTTTTCTTGGGTGCTGTGATACCCTAGCA
The DNA here is from genome assembly GCA_013397315.1 of Donacobius atricapilla. Lineage (NCBI taxonomy): Eukaryota > Metazoa > Chordata > Aves > Passeriformes > Mimidae > Donacobius > Donacobius atricapilla. The sequence goes on along the minus strand of WBMY01014855.1, from coordinate 330,852 downwards.
TATCAATTTGTTTTTTTGTTTAATAAATACAGCTTATTGAATTCTGTTTGTTGTATATAATGTCTGATTAAATCTAATGGTTCTGTTATTAAAATCAGGGAATTTAGACCATACAAGTTTTCTTATCTGCTGGTAGGTAACTTTGCTGTTTCCATTTGATTGAAAGAAAGTGTTTTCATTTTTAATATTTCCAAATGGTGGGTTTGCTTTTCTCATTATTTTTTCTTGCAGCTCTGAAAATAGAAAATTGAGTGGTTATTGGTTTGGTGGGTTTTTTTTTAAATGTGCCAGGAGACATACTGTCAAAAAAGTTCTTTATTTTAAATGAAATCACAAAAATGCTCCAAAGAAAAGAAATAATGTCTGTGGAGCCGAAAAGCTCATACAGTTGCATTGCAGAAGAACAGCAATGTCCAATTGTTGCTAAGACCTGCTGCGTTCTTGAAAGCTCAAAAATGTAAATTTATGTTTATAATCTTAGGTGGCCGGCATGCTATGGCATTAACTGTTGATGGAAAGGTGTTTTCATGGGGTGAAGGAGATGATGGAAAACTTGGTCACTTCAGTCGAATGTAAGGATACCAAATTTGTCAATATTTCAGTAAAAGATCTGTGTTGAATGTTACAGCTCAGCTGACCACCACTATTGACAACAGCAGTATTTTTAATGCAATAGGAATTAAAAAAATGTGTCATAAGAAGACTTTTTTTCCCACAGTATATGCCAGTTTATGGTGCAGCATTTGTTGCAGGCTTCAGCCATTTAGAAAGAAGGCATTCAGTTAGTATAATACTTGGCTGGATAAAGTCTTGACTAGTATTTTCAAATTTCACTGATGAAATTCAGTACTTTTAGAAATGCGGTTTTTGGTTATTTTTATAAGCTATGGTTTTCAGAAGTGCCTTGAGTAAAATCATACCACGTTTATATTCCTGAGCTGTAACAGTTGTAACAGTTCATAATTTAAGCTGTGATTTTATAGCCCTTTTCTTTAGACTTCAGTTCACAGACTCGCTAGCCAGAAATAAACTTCTTCCACTTTTTAGTAATGTGTAGTTTAATCTTCCATAGAACAGCTTTGAGAAAAAAATTCAGATTTTCTCAGGTTTTACTTTGTATGTACCCACAGAACAGTATTTTGAAAGGAAAAGCCCTTGATAAACAAAGCCCATGGGTAAATATTATTGTCATTCTGATACATTTTGAGGGCCTGCCCATAATACATACAAAATTAAATCAGATGGTTAATGTGTTACAGCAAATAAATGTTTATAAGGCTAGGTCAGACTAATCAAAAGGGAAATCCAGATGAGAGCAGTATTACTGTTGATTGCTCAGTTGCCTCAGGTTTTATTTGATTTTACTGATCTTGAGATTTGGAACTCCTGGACATTTCATAGTGGCAATACTTCCAGAGGCTATTTCCATAATTTTATGGAATCTTGTTAGTGGTTCTGGTACAGCCAATATTGGAAAATCATGAGTTGAATGTTTTTTTGGAATAAAGAGTACACTGTAACTGCGTGAAGAATAAATGTTAGCAGTACTCACATAGAAGTCTTAACACTAAATTCTAGTTTTGATTTCTCTGTCATGAAGAGTGAAGTTGGGATGGGAGTGTCATCTGCTAATCTTACTGTGTGTCCACTGCTAATAAATCCCTCAACTTTGGGCAGTGACAGGAAATTGGTTTTCACTTTCTATTATGCACTGTTTAATTGATTCATTGCGTTGACATTTTGAATGTCTCACCTAAGTTTGGCAGCATATACATAAAATATTCTTTAAATAAACCTTGGAGTACTTTACAATAGTGTAAACTTTGGATTTAATTGTGCTGCTAGAGAGTACATCTTGGAATCAGAGTATTGCATATTACTTCATGTTGAGATTACTTTCAGTTATTGCACAATTTGTATTGCACCAGTTGGAGTATATTGTGTGGCTGTTTTATGGTTAACGCAGTGGATTTGTTGTTCATTTTCTCCAGGAACTGTGATAAACCCAGGCTGATAGAAGCATTGAAAACCAAACGCATCCGTGATATTGCCTGTGGCAGTTCCCACAGCGCTGCTATTACCTCCAGTGGTGAACTGTATACCTGGGGTCTTGGAGAATATGGAAGACTAGGACATGGAGATAATACCACACAGCTGAAGCCTAAGATGGTAAAATCAGTGTTTCTTGTTCCTGATGAAGTGCAAATGTGTTTAACAAATGACAGCAGCATGAAGCTAAAGTAACAAAAATAAGGAAGGCAGTATGAAGACATTGGTTTTGAGTGATCTAAATTAGGTTTTTGTACTCATACATCTAGTGAAAGTAAAGCTATTTCAGAAAGGCCGAAATGATCCAGTCTCTTTCTTGGGAAGTAATGTGAAATGGCAAATGCTGCTTTCAGCATTCATGTTTTGATACATCTGCTTTGATAGGTAGCTGGAAGCTACCATGTAGCAATGTTGGATTCTGAGCATGGCTGGATAGTTCTTTGCTCAGGCTGAGCACAATGGCCGAGATCAATCATAAGACCTCGGAAATATTTGTAAGGTCTTTAAACCTAGTTTCTTTGAAAACTTCTTTCTTACTCCTTCTGTTTTGTAGGTTAAAGTGCTCCTTGGCCACCGAGTTATTCAGGTTGCGTGTGGAAGCAGAGATGCTCAGACTCTTGCTTTGACAGATGAAGGTAGGAGTACCTTGTTTCAGAAGCTTTCTAGCACATGAGAGTACTGTGATCATTGTATGACCTGCAATTTGATGTTTGTTAGGTTTGGTGTTTTCTTGGGGTGATGGTGATTTTGGAAAACTGGGCCGAGGAGGAAGTGAAGGATGCAACATTCCTCAGAACATTGAAAGACTGAACGGCCAAGGCGTTTGTCAGATTGAGTGTGGTGCACAGTTCTCCTTGGCACTGACCAAGTCAGGAGTGGTATGGACATGGTATGTTTCCTTTGCCAGGAAGTATTAACAAAGCCACTTGCTAACTATGTGCTGTATAATGCTCTTTGACTCCATTAGTGCCTTATCTGTGTGCCTTGTCTTTTAAATTAGCAGCTCTTCCAGGCGAGCTTCATCCATTCAGTCACTCTAACACTGTTTCGTAGCATGCTTTCTTGTTTGCTGTACTCTGATAGAGTGCCTAGCTCCTATTGAATTTGTGGCGGAAGGGGAAGCTCATTTCTTCTCTCAGTCACCGTGAGACATGTAAAGGAATGTTAAGAGTGAAGAGGAAAAAAGAAAACTTGAGAGCTATAGCTTGGACTATGAAGCCTTCAGCTGAAGCAGAGACTTGGGAGAGTAAGGATGCAGGAGAGTGAGGAAGTAAACTGAAATTCAGGGCTGATGGGAAGACCTTCCTTGGGAACACAGGAGCACAACAACAGCTTCTTGCTGCTCAGAAGGCCACTGAGTTCAGTAATGATGCCTAGGAGCAAGAATTGGTATGAGATGATCACTTAGAGCTACTCAGATATGGTTTGGTTTTTCTCCTGTTTGCCTGCTTGCTTCTGCTTTGTTTTGAACATAAATCTGGCTTTTGGAATTTATAAACCTTTTTGTAGAATCTGAGAGCTTACTGCATGGCAGGTCAACTTCAGAGCACTAATCAGATCAAGGACTTACCCCATCCTTGTGTAATAAGATGGTGACCTATTTGATGTACATCAAAACTAAGTAGACTTAAACCAGTCATTTTTGTTGTGTTGTCAGCAGTTGCTGAATAACACGAAGAGAAATCCTCAAAACTTTCATATTTTGCAGTTATTACTATTCTTAAAGGGGAGAGAAATTTTTAACAGAGTTGATGTTTTTCAGAATGGCCATTGGAAACTGTATTTCTTTCTTGCCCTCCCTCCGATTATTTTTTTTGTACTGGCAAAGGGAGCAAGAGGAATGATAATTCAACAGTCTTTTTTTTTTTCTTTATTAAGAAGTCATGCCAAAATTCTCGTTCGTTCCTTCCTTGCCCTAGTTTTTCTTAGCACTGTTACATCTAGTCAAAAATCTACAGCTATTTCATGACATTACAGGTCTACAAGTAGATTTTTGGATCTGTTTCATCTGGGGATGGCTGAATTGCTTTAAAACTTATTCTTCTTGAATTTGTCATGGTTTGAGGAAAAACATCATCACTTCTGGGTTATAACTTTAGGTAGATTACAGTGCTGTATATCATGTTTCTCTCCAGCATAGTATAACCTTTCTTCAGAAAAATTGGTGATGAGCAGAAGAACTGAGTGAATGATTACTAAAAGCATATTAGAAGAAATATCAGGGTTTTTTTCTTCTTTACTGGCATTCTTGCTAGAGGCATTTTAAGGTATTAACATTACTTTTTGTGTATACTATTTTTTTAGTGCAGTTTGTTTATAACAGTTTTTGATGAATTTAAATTATGGAGACTTGAGAATCTATATTGAGGCTTCCAACAATGTGAAAAAACTCAATTCTGAAAACATTTTTAGTTCCCTGTGTATTTTTTCCATGGAAACAGGCTTTGGTTAAAGGTTCTGTTGTTGTTAGGTTTATCCTCAGTAGTTAAATATGCCCAAGTCTTACCAAAGCATATGAATTTTGTCTTTTTAATTGCAGTGTTTTTGCAGAAGAGGAAATGAAATGTAATGCCAGTTGTTTTGCATATAAGAAATAGTCATAATCATGCTCTTCTGTGTTGAGATGAGAAGCTACAGTGTAGAACTGCAGTTAACCTCATTCTTGTGCCTTTGGGATTCAAGTTTAAAGCATTTGCTAGTTGGTGTGTGTGTTTCAGGCAGTGATAAATGAAATATATTCAGCTGGGAAGCTGCATTGAAGAAGAATGTGTGAACAGTCCAGTTGTTCTGAATGTTACATTTACTGTCTGTTGCAGGGGTAAGGGTGACTACTTCAGGCTAGGCCATGGCACAGACGTTCATGTACGAAAGCCACAGGTTGTGGAAGGACTGAGGGGTAAAAAGATTGTGCACGTGGCTGTAGGAGCGCTCCACTGTCTGGCAGTGACTGACACTGGACAGGTATGTTGTGTGTCACCCTCCTTTCCCCTCTTCCCTTGATACAGAAAGGATTAAACTGTTTAGGAAGGAAAGTATAACACTGTTGGTGTTGATAAATGAAATAAAAAATTCTAATTATATTTATTTACTTTTAAAAGTCCTGCATAAATATAAGCATGATTGTAATTTAAAATGTATTAGTATTTAAAATATTAGTATTGGAGTTGAAATACTTCTGTCATAGTAGCTTTTGTAGTGTTTTCTTTCTATTATCTCATGATCAGTTTTCTGTTTCTTACTCTGGAAATGGCAGCAGCAGTCATAGTATTCTGGACAGATCTTTCAGCTTTATCATAATACTGTTTCAGATCTCCAATGTAATTACTAAGGAATTAGTTATTCCAACTTACTGTGAACATTGACTAATTTATGAATCAACTGATCAGTTATGATTCGGCAGTACTTTATGAATCATCTGATAAAGTGCTGCTCTGTTATTTTTTTTCCTTTTCTTTTAATGTATTATAATGCCTGCATTATTTAATGGAGGGAAGGAATGTCACGACAGTAGATTGTCTAAAGTGTCCTAGATTACTAGCACAAATCACAAACATTCTTTTTAGGAATTTTTAGCAAAGCATTTAAATGAGATAAGAAGCGAAGCTAAGTACTATGTGGAAATTTTTCCTGGCAGGTTTATGCTTGGGGTGACAATGACCATGGGCAACAAGGCAATGGAACTACTACAGTCAATAGAAAACCCACTCTTGTCCAGGGCTTGGAAGGCCAGAAAATCACTCGGGTTGCTTGTGGGTCTTCCCACAGTGTAGCATGGACAACAGTGGATGTAGCTACACCAGCTGTTCATGAGCCAGTCCTTTTCCAGACAGCGAGGGACCCTTTAGGTGCTTCTTATCTTGGTTGGTATTTGTTGCCTTAGATTGTTTTTCCTTTACTGCCATTGGAGTGTTTGTTTTGTGTATGGTTTAATAGGTGATAAAAGAGTGCAAAAGAAAAGAAAAATCACAAAACAACAAAATATACCTCTGGTAAAAAAAAAGACCAACCCAAACTCTTCATGAAGGTGGAACTCTTAAATTAAAATGCAACATGCTTTCTCAGGCACCCAAAAGGAGTTTCTCTTTATGGAGGTAATGATAGATGAATGTTACACTAGTATTAATCTTCTTACACATTACTTCTTGTTTCTAAGGTAAGTGACTTAAGAATTCGGGAATCAAAACAGCTGTGTTTTATGTTAAATATAATAGCATCAAATATCTTGCTAATTAACCTTTTTCATGACCAAGGCAATTGGTACATAATAAATATTCTTGTTATTTCAGAATGTTTGTGTAAGTAAAACTTGTTTTAGGTGCTGATCACTAAAATATTTCTGTCTATATTACCTTAATCCTCATAAGTGAGCAGCAAATCAAATACTGTTTTTTGAAAGCCCTTGTTGGAAAGCCTCAGTATTAACTTCATATTGTAGCTGTAGGCACTGCAGTTTAACAATCTTCCGTAGAGTTAGTTTCAGTCGTCTCTTCTGATGTAACAAGAAATTAGATAAACCATTTTCTTTTATGTATTATGGCATTAAAAATGCTTACCTTTTCTTTCCCTCTGCCTCTTTAGGTGTTCCTTCAGATGCAGATTCTTCTGCTGCCAGTAACAAAATCAGCGGGGCCAACAGTTCCAAGCCGAATCGCCCTTCCCTTGCTAAGATTCTCCTGTCACTTGATGGGAATGTTGCCAAGCAGCAGGCATTGTCTCACATACTGATCGCATTACAAATCATGTATGCCAGGTAGGCATGGAAACGTTGCAGAGCAAAAGATGACATACATGGCTTACCATCTATTAGGGACTTTTGAGTCAGGTATAAACTGTTCTAACAATTTTTAACTCCTCAGGATGGGTCTGAGCTTCATTTAAATTTTCTTTTTTTGATACTGATGTTAGTTTTATGTTGTTATGTTTACAAAAATTTCTACTGCCTGGGGGAAAATTGTTCAGTCAGAAATGCTCAAGTGAGTAATGTAGAAGCCTTGTAAGTAAATCATGATGGATAATATGGAGGAAGCAGTAGAGGGCAGAGTGGAAATAACAATAAAACTTTGCAGTGCCCTCATTGTTAGTAGAGAACAGAGAATTTGTACTAAAATTTGTAAAGAGAAACTCAGGTTAAATATTGAAGTGTCTGGCCCAAAGGAGAATAACAATGAACTACCCTCTAAAGTCTAGAGCTTGGAAGCCTCACCTTATTTTATTAAGACAAGCTAATAAAATTTTTCAAGTTCAACAAGGGAGTATAATTAGGTTTATGTTAATCCATCCTAAATGATTTCAGGGATGCAGTTGTTGGAGCATTGATGCCTGCAAGTATGATTGCACCAGTAGAGTGTCCCTCTTCATCACCAGCCCCCCCATCAGATGCTGCTTCTGCAGGAAGCCCTGCAAATGGAGATGACTGTGTGCTTGTAGGAGATATTGAGGAGAGACTGAGCCCAAACCCATGGCAGGACAGGAGAGGGGAGGTAAAGTGTCACATTATTTTTTTTATTAGTTTTTAACTGTAAAGCTGACAAATATCTCAGTTAGTCTGATAGTAGCAGAGAATAAAAAAATCCTTCATGCTCTCATTTCAGGACTAGGTTCTCTGCACATGTCAGATTTGATAAAACTAAAATCTTAGTGTAAGATCAGTTTTGAACTTTCAGAAAGCTTTGTGTCATTTAAATGCAATCATAATGATTTCTAGCAATGTTTTAGAGATATTGAATTCATTTTACAGGACTGATATTAAAAACATGTCAAGAATAGCAGAATATTTGACCATTATTTAATGAAATTTAGTTGTAAACTTAGATCAGCTGATGTAGGCTTGAGGCCTTGAATGAAATTCTATGTTGCTTCCCAACTACTAACAAAAGCAGAAAAAAGAAAAAGCGTGCTACTGAAGAGGTCTTTTGTGTTTATAAACTGTAAACTTGATATTTATCGTCAGGGCTTGCCTTCTGCTTTGTAGACTTTTCTGCAGGCAGATGTTTTATTGTATGTTTTTGTAGCAGCTGGCTTTGAGGGGATTGTTTGTTGTTTTACCCACACTAGGAACATAAAATAATAACTAAAAATACAGGCAGTGAATCTGTTGGTTTTGATGGCTGTTTTTAAATTGCTGCTGTCTTTGGGCACTAGCCCTTCTAATAAATAGTTAAACTCTTTAAGGTTTTGCAGTGTCTTGTTCAAGATTTCATTAGTTATTATTTGTTCTGACTAGGTTGTTCCCTCAGAAGATGCTGTGACACCGTCTGCTGTAACTCCCTCAGCTGCTGCTGCCTCTTCCCGTCCTTTCATTCCAGTCACAGATGATCCTGGAGCTGCTAGTATTATTGCAGAAACCATGACAAAAACCAAAGAAGTAATATTGTCAATACTTTTCTCAAAACTTAAGTCCTTACCATGCTTTTATCAAGCATTTTTTCTGTTTTTGCACTTGAAAAGTTACTCTTTAAATGATTGCATTTTTAAAAATCTATCCAAAGACAGAGGGATGCTTGTTGTTTGTTTTGTAGGATGTGGAAAGCCAGAGCAAGGTATCTGGCCCGGAACCACAGTACTTGGATGAGTTTACAAGTCTCCTGGTACCAGATGACACGCGAGTCATGGTTGACCTGCTGAAGCTTGCGGTGTCCAACCGAGCGGGCGAGAAGGGAAGAGATGTTCTCTCAGCTGTGCTGTCTGGCATGGGCACAGCTTACCCACAGGTCAGGTTTTGTTTCTGTTGCATTTTAACTGGGTCCTTTTTGTTACTAGCTGGCTGGAATACTTTCTTGTATTGGAAGTGCAGTTCAGCATCTTGAGAAGCTTCTTACACATTGAAAATTCAAGTTTAACTTAAATGCATGTGAGCTTTAACCATTTTAATGGAAGTATTATATGAATACATACATTTGCTGCAGATGCCAGTAACAGACTAATTTCTCCATTTTTCATGCTGCAATTAGACAAAGACTGAATGTATTTGTGTATTGACCAAGTGTTGGTGGGTATTGGAATGAAGCTGAATTAACCAAGCTCTATTTACTCAATCTGTAGAAAGTTAGTTTAAAAACTTCTATGATGGGTTGGTTTTGCATCTGAGTTTGTTTTTCAATTGATGCAGTCGTTTATTGCTAGGTAAAAATGCTGTTAGTATATTGTATTGTTAACGATACAATAATTCTTCTGAACTGTTAAGATTTACATTTCATGCATTGAAGCTTCTAATGTTTTACAAAGTATCCATGGGTGTAGGGATTTTTTTTGGCGTAGCTGGCAGAATGTTAAAAATTATTTATTTTGTCATAAATTATTATAGAATATGTGTGTACACTAATGAACTGAAAGCTGTTTAACATTTCTTGTAGCTTTACTTTTCAACTAGTCATTTTCCTAATGAGTAACAATACATTTTTTTAAGATTTCTAAAGCTGTTACTCCCCCTGCCCAATTTGTGGTGATTAACTGTGTTTATTTGTTGGGCCTGAGTTTTCCCAGTCAAATTACATACACCCTATATATGCAGTTTATATTAATGTACATAATTAATGTATTACATTAATTCTGAGGGGCTTCTATCGTTTATAGTGAGTAACTGAACAGCTTTGGGTTTGTGTGGGGTTTTTGTGTTTTGGAGCCAGAATTTTTATTAGAAGGTCTTAAAGTTAATAGTTTTAATATTTCCTCTCTAAACAGTGTTTTGCAAAATTACGTACTAATTCAATATTTATACCTCTCTATGCTGGTGTATGCTCTATAGCTTAGATTTAATAGTTTGCTTTTTTGTAAGGGAAAGCAATTATTTGTGTTGTCATTTACTTACTGAAAACTGAAGGTTTTTGACTTTCAGTTTTAGGAGTTTTTCTAGCTCTCACACTACCAAAAAAGTGTATTTTTGAGGTAATATGATGGTTTATGAATCAGATTTCCAAAGACAAGTTATTTATTTTAAATTTGGAAAGAATGGTAATTTGCTTAGCTTTCTTGGGTTAATAAAACATAGTTCATGAAGTGTATTTTTCTTTTCTCAGGTTGCTGATATGTTGTTGGAGCTTTGTGTTACAGAACTAGAAGATGTAGCAACTGATTCACAAAGTGGTCGCCTCTCTTCACAACCAGTTGTGGTAGAGAGCAGCCATCCATACACTGATGATACATCTTCTAGTGGCACAGTTAAAATACCAGGTACAGAATTCTTAGAGTTACGTTGCTAAGGTTCAATTTTTTTTAAGCCTGCCTGCATTAAATTGTTCCTTAGCTTACAAAAATATGTATTGAACTTTTAAAGCCATGTTGTATGTCCTGTTGCTCTAAAAAAGTATTTCTTGAAGCTATTTTCTTACATGCTGATGAAAATCTCTATTCTATACAATGTGCATTTCTGCATTCACTGGGTGTGATTCCAGTTGCATATTGTTGCTGTTCTCCATTCACTTATGCAGCTGAGAAGGATTGAGTCTTTTTCAGGTTTAGTAATTGAAAACTCATCTTCTAGTCTTGAGCAAGGGAAATACTTATTTGTTTTAATGCTTTCAAGTTTAGTGTTTCCTTTAGTAATTTACCTAGTACTTACCAAAAGTTACAGACAACAAAGAACTATCTGCCTTAACTGTAAATAGGCATTCTTTGTCTTTTGCTACTTTAGTTTTGAATGTTCTGATACGGTCTTTTGTCTGCTAGTCCCTGCTCACATGAGCTTGCTGCGATTTAAGCCTTGCAATGAGAAGAAATTACAGGCAAATAATGTCATAAAATCAAAAGAAGGTTTTTTATTAACATTTTATTTATGTTTGGGCGCTGTGGCTTCTGAACAACTGTTTGATTTCATGTGGATTTCTAAAATGCTGCATTTGTCTGTGATATTGATTGCTCTGTGGAAGTGTGTGACCTCTCTGTTGCTGCTTAGGTGCTGAGGGACTAAGGGTGGAGTTTGACCGGCAGTGTTCCACCGAGCGGCGTCATGATCCACTCACCATAATGGACGGCGTCAACAGGATAGTGTCCGTCCGATCGGGTGCGCAGAACGAGTGCTTTTCTGAAGTGTCCTTGTGATTCACTCTTAAATGCTGAATCAATTTACACAAGAGAGGAAAACATGTGTAAATTGATCCTGTCTTTTAAACTAAAAAGTTTGTAGGATCTTAGATGCAAAGATTGATCTTGTGTCTTTGGATATAGAGAATCTCTGGGAAGTGCATGTTAGGTTGTCCAGTTCTTCCGAAGAGCAGATAGAGTGTAGAACTCAGTGTACAGCACCCCTGCCAACATGTGTGAATTTCTATATAATCAAAGTGTATTTTAACAAATCGGAAAAAGATTCTTTGCTAGCTCTTTCCTTTTTCAGGTAGTACTTAAGAGAAATCTCAGACTTCATACGGTCAAGACAAATGCTCTTCTGCTGTCAAATATCCAAAATAATAGCTTGGTGCTCTTTTTTTCTGTTTCCTGCTCTGGCCTTTGTACGTGACACTGCATGAATTCTTCACATCTTCAATCTTGATATCTCTGATTTAATTTTTAAGCACTATTAATTTGTAGTAAGTTTTGGAGGAATATTTTTAATCTCATCACATTTTATGTTGAACCTACCCATACACTACATTATGTGCAAGGGTCTCAGTAGTTACTGCCTGTGCAGTCATAATGTGGGCTTTTCATGTTGACCCATTTTTCCCCAAAGGTGTTTCATTACTGAGATATTTCTGCTTGGGCTCTGGTTGGAAGCTGTGAAGCTTAATTTCGTGTATAGGCTCTTATCTATTTTTGTAATGTAAAAGATAATTTGAAAATAGGACAAAGGATTTTAGTAAGCTCTTGTCGTTGCCTCTTGATTGTGGTACTAGGCTATCTGCTAGCAGTGCTAATTGAACTTTTTAAGACTTGGTTTTGAACTTCTGAAGACTTAATGTATCATCTTTACGTTTATGTTCATTTACATAAATGAAATGAACTCATTTAAATGGGTTTTTTTCTTGAATGCCATTGTGTGTTGTTTATAATATTTAACCAATTGCTGTTGATGAGTGCCTAGTGTATTGGCTGAGACAGTACAGCTGACTGTGTTTGTCTTGCCTGCTGTAACAGGTCGTGAGTGGTCAGATTGGTCTAGTGAATTGCGAATTCCAGGGGATGAGTTAAAGTGGAAATTCATCAGTGATGGGTCTGTGAATGGATGGGGATGGCGATTCACCGTTTATCCTATCATGCCAGCTGCAGGTAAGGTATCACATACAACATTTACAGGAGGGTGAGAGTAGATTTTAGTGTTTGCCTTTTAGACTGCACTTATTGCGTGGTATTTCCATGCCAAAGTTCAATAGTTCATTTACATTTATACTAGAGAAAACATTTTCATTCATACTTAGGAAGCATTTTCAACTAAGTCCTGAGAGGTGCACTTGTACATAGAGAAGAGAGAAAAATATTTTGTAGTCTATTTTGCCTCTTCATCAGTGAAGAGAGGATACTTCTGGGGCACAAGTCATCTGAAATGCCCTTATTTTTTTTTAAATCCATCTGTTTCAAAATTACGTAAATTAAGTCATGAAAGTGCATCTTTCTTTTCTCTTCAAAGGGAAGTAGAATAGATATCTCATGCAGACTAGCACACTAGAGTGCTGTGTTTGGTCAACTAAATCCTGCCTATGTTCTGTTCTTATTTTAGTCCGAGGACAAAATAAGAACAAAACCTTTCCCAGCTTTTATTTTCTTGTTTGTTTTTGTTTCCTGCAGGCCCTAAAGACCTTCTCTCGGATCGTTGCATTCTTTCATGTCCCTCAATGGATTTGGTTACGTGTTTGTTGGATTTTCGCTTAAATTTTGCTTCCAACAGGAGCATAGTTCCTCGCTTGGCAGCTTCTCTTGCAGCTTGTGCTCAACTGAGTGCCTTAGGTGAGTACAGTCTTAAAATTAGGTCTGGTTTTTTGAAGTTAGGATGATTGTTTTAAGTAATTACCTTCTTTGTATGCTTCTTTCTCCTTAGCTGCTGGCCACAGAATGTGGGCTTTGCAGAGACTACGGAAGCTGCTCACCACGGAGTTTGGCCAGTCCATTAACATCAACCGGATCCTAGGGGATAATGAAGGAGAAACACGAGCTTTGGTAAGAAGGCAGTGGTGCTCTGCTCCTCACATTTTTCACATTAAGATGAGAGTACTAGCCCTGCTGTACAACGTTTTTTGTGTTCATGGCAAAATAGGAAATGGACAAATGAATTGTCTTCTCACACACATCAGCAAGTCTGTAAAGGTACCCCAGTTTAGAAAAGAAAAAATGGTCAATTCCAGGACTTAACAGATATGCTTTTTGAATTGCCAAAAAGGGGTAGAAATAATTTTGGTTGAACAAGTGGATGGAAATGGTACTTCACACAGCTAGCTGTATTTTGGGTAGTTATGTTTTGTCACAGTCTTCTAAATAATGTACTTCCTGTAACGCATGCACTGTGACTAACTTTCTGTTTGTGTGGTGTCTCTAGAGTTTCACAGGAAGTGCTTTAGCTGCTTTGGTTAAAGGCCTTCCAGAAGCTTTGCAGCGACAGTTTGACTATGAAGACCCCATTGTGAGAGGTGGCAAACAATTGCTCCATAGCCCTTTCTTTAAGGTAATGCAATACAGTCAATAAAGAGCACATTCAAATAGTTCTGGGATTTTTTTGAGATGTGCTAAGCTCACTTAGTCCTATATCAGTAACGTTTACTGACAAAATCAGAATACTTCTAAAAGAAGAATCAAATACACGAAGCCAGAATCCTACTTCTAAAAGGAGAATCAAATACACCAATGAAAAATAGAGAGTACCTAGCTAGGTGGAGAAACTCAGGAAAACATCTTGTAAGCACACTTTTTGATAAGTGATTTTGAGTTTTCCTAATAGGAGTGTTGTACATTTCTATTTAGTGAGTTTAGTAGTCTGACAGTCATCTTTACATCCAGTTGGAAAAAGTGACAATGTCTAAAATGGACCCAGTACTTCAGAGTAAAAATAAACAAGCTGAGGAAGTCTAGAGAAGAGCAAGAAGAATAAAAGCTGAAAAAGCCTACTTTGCAGTATAAAAGTGAAACTAAGAAGTATACCTATCAGAAAAGAAAATCTTAAAAGTTTACAGAAGGAAGAATTAATATGTTCTTCACAATATTAATCTGAAACATTGATTTGAAATGGAATCAAACTTTGAAAATCAGTTGATAATTCATTGAATTGTAGAAAGGAGACAGTTTAGAAATGGAAGGGAAAAAGTTAAGCACATGGAATTTGATGTGGAGAAGGTAGTTAGTCTGGGAATGTTTTTTACAGAGAGGCTATTAAAATTTCTGGATTGAAAGAGGAAATTTGATACCTAACTATGTGAGACAGTGGGGCTACAGTTGATGATACCCCATCCATGAGGGTAATGAGGATGGCTCTTAGTGACTTTACATGTCTTTGAGACTGTTCAGGCCCTACTGTTCATCTCTATCAAATGCATACTGATTTTTATTGCATTTTTTTTTATACCTCTCTAAAATGTTTTTTTGATTGTCTGAAGGTGCTTGTGGCTCTTGCTTGTGATCTGGAGTTGGACACTCTCCCTTGCTGTGCAGAGACACATAAATGGGCCTGGTTCCGGAGATACTGCATGGCATCCAGGGTTGCTGTGGCTCTTGATAAAAGGACACCCTTACCTCGCCTTTTCCTTGATGAGGTACTGCAGGAGTACTTCAGACGGTTATTGGAACATGTGAAAGTGTCTCGTGTAAAAAGATACTCTGTGTTTGAATTATTTCATGCTTACTGTGAAAGGAGTAATCAATAATTTGAATAATGTTATTTAATGGAAAATATTTTACAGGTGGCAAAGAAAATCCGAGAATTAATGGCAGATAATGAAAATATGGATGTTCTTCATGAGTGCCATGATGTCTTTAAAAGAGAACAGGATGAGCAGCTTGTCCAGTGGATGAATAGGTAATTTCTTTCAGCTGTTGGTCTGGTCTTGTGGTGCTTTGTTGTTGGACAATGATAAACTGCATTTTTTGTGACTTTTAAGCTGTTTTAAGATTTTGTTTTGCATTTCCTGCAGACGACCTGATGATTGGACACTTTCAGCTGGAGGCAGTGGAACTATTTATGGTTGGGGTCATAATCACAGAGGACAACTTGGTGGCATTGAAGGAGCGAAGGTCAAAGTCCCAACTCCGTGTGAAGCTCTTGCCACCCTTAGACCAGTGCAGTTAATTGGTGGTGAACAGACTCTCTTTGCAGTGACTGCTGATGGGAAAGTAAGGATACAACAAATGACTGCTTGTTTGATTCTCTTGAAAAATTTCACCTTCAGTCAGAATGGGTTTGGCTTAATGAAAAATAGTGTGCGTAGCACAGGTTCATTATTATAGGTAGCAGTAACTTTGTTTTTTTATTTTTAAAGAATTTGAACTGTACCAACTCCACCAGTACTTTGAAAGACTGCAGTTGCTAATGCATTAAATGGCTAAACCAAGAAACATATTTGAGTTCTCAGTTCAAAAATGTGATCAGATTTTGTCAAACAAAGTTGGGTACAAGCAGCATGCTCATGGAATTCCCTAAAACAGGGGTGATTCTTTCTCTCTAACAGGGAAGAGGTGTGAGATTGTTCACAGGTGGCTAAATGTAAGTTAGATATTGCAGGATCTAATTTCCAGGTGCTGAATCCTGAGTGAAAAGGAATCTCTGAGTGAAAGTGCAGAAGTTTAGTGTAAGGTGTAGAAGAAAAAATTCAGTTAATGAATTTGAAGCTTTTACTTTTATACAGATGGCAGCTGTTAAGGACGTGATGGAGAATTTTAGCTAGAGCTTTGTGTAACAGTTACATTCATCTAGTGAGGTACTGTAATGATTCCTTGGGGTCAGTATCATCCTTGTTAATAATTTACAGAAGGGTAAAGGGCAGATTAGTGGCATTTCTTGACATCATTCTGTTGAAAATCATTTTCAGAGAGACAAAAAGAGTGAAAAGCAGTAATTAAAACTATTTATGGGATTGAAGGGAAAGAAGCAGCTGTGTTTAGGCATGTATATTCTACAGAAGAAAGAAAAAAAACTAGAATACTGCTTCTTAGAAAGAGAGCTACAGGCAATAGATGATTTTGTATTGCTATCAAGCAAAGCTATGGTCTCTTGCTAGTTTTACAAAATAAGCCTTAGTATTTCACACTAAATCCATTAAGTCAGAGAGACTTGAATGTAGTCACGTTTTCCCAAAGTTTTTTTGTGAACTATTTCAAAATATTTCATTATTTTCCAAAAGAGAGAAAATAAGAAGCCTGTAAGTAACTGGGGTTTTTTAGACTTCGCTTGAACTGCATTCTGACATACGTACATTAAGAATTCTTCTCTAGATTTCATTTCTAGGGAATCTTCTTCTTGAGGCAAACAAAACTAAATTTTATTCTTTACTTTAAAGCTGTATGCCACTGGATATGGAGCAGGTGGTAGGCTTGGAATTGGAGGAACAGAATCAGTTTCTACTCCAACTTTACTGGAATCCATTCAACATGTGTTCATAAAGAAAGTTGCAGTGAACTCAGGAGGAAAGCACTGTTTGGCATTGTCTTTTGAGGGAGAAGTTTATTCTTGGGGTGAGGCAGAAGATGGCAAACTTGGTCATGGAAACCGAAGGCAAGTAACACTTGAAAATGTTATTTAAAACAATCTATTAATGGATACTTACCATGGTTGCTGTATATTAATAAATTCTTCTAGTCGAAAAGAAATCCTTAGGATTTAAGCTAAACTGGAGCAAAACAAATACTCAGCAATTCTAGGCGTCCTCATTGTCTTTTTAAAAGAGGACTCTGTGTGCACTGGTGAATGTGAATGGTCTATCCCAGAAGTTTTGTCCAGACAGATGTTTTCTTTTCAGCCCGTGCGATCGCCCTCGTGTGATTGAGTCTCTGAGAGGTATAGAAGTGGTTGACATTGCTGCTGGGGGAGCACACAGCGCTTGTATCACAGCTGCAGGAGACCTCTTCACATGGGGAAAGGGACGGTATGGACGCCTTGGCCATGGAGATAGTGAGGACCAACTAAAACCTAAACTGGTAAGAAACCTTTGGAGCACTCAACAGTCTTAGTCCAATTAGTGTCTTCTGATTTACAGCTTTTTGCATTTCTGCATACAAAGAACGGAAGGGCAAAACAGCGTGTGTATTTGTAAGAAATGAACAAGCTGCTATGATTGAAAGGATAAAATGAAAGAGGAGCTGCAGAACTTTGCTAGTGGTCACCAAACAGCTTACAAGGAATTTATTTTAGAGATTTAAAGAAAATTTAAAGAAATAAGTGAAGTTTTGTGCTGCTTTGAATGATGGATTGTGCCTCCCGGAATCTATTTCAGATAGTGGTAAGGATAGGAAGAATGTGATGTATGTGGGTCACCCACCTTTTACTTCGTGATTCCAAATCCCATATTTCATCACTAGGTGGCATCATTTCAAAAGATGTCAGCTAAATTCAGATTATGATGCAAGTGCTCAAAAATTGTAAACTAGTAAAAGACGATGTGAAAATAAGAGTTGTTTCCCCCCTTACTGTATTCAGTGCATGCCTAGAGTGCCTGAAATTATTTCAACAGAATGACCTGTCTTTGATAACCTTAGATGTTTTATATTGTCTTCCCTGACACTGAGGTAAAAAAATTCAACTAGTTGGCCAATTTAAGAAAATAAATCCTGTATTTAAAATGCATAGTTGGTTTTCATTTTGCTGCTTGAAAAGAGCAAAGCTTTTAGACTTACCTTTATTTCCTTGTTCCTGTGCTGTTTCAGATTTGCAGTTCCAGTCATCACCTCTCTAAGCTCAGTTTGTCAGCTTTTGTGAAACTAAATAACTTGTGTCTTTTATGGTGAACAAAAATGGGTGATTTCATTGCAGGTGGAAGCTCTCCAGGGTTACCGTGTGATTGATATAGCCTGTGGCAGTGGAGATGCACAGACACTGTGCCTCACTGATGATGATACAGTCTGGTCCTGGGGTGATGGAGATTATGGAAAACTTGGGAGAGGAGGCAGTGATGGCTGTAAAGTACCAATGAAGGTATTTCTATGTAATTTTTTCATCTCTTTAGAAACTATGATGTTGGTGGAGAGTGCTGAAAACAGATTTGTCGCTATGTGCGAACTTTCATCCATCCTGGAACATCAGGATTCTTCTGGTAGTTGTTAAGAATGAATTTTGTAGGCTACAATAACAAGACTTTAAACTTTGTACTAACTGTTAAAGTTGCACTTGAGTGTTTTTCTTTGGAAAACGTTGCTAGGTTAAACAATTCTCACTTTAATTTTGGTTCCTGTCAAAACATTAGGTTTTGCCAAGAAATCTTCATGTTTCCTTGTGTTAATAAGTTTACAATAGTCCTTAGGTCAGTCCA
Source organism: Donacobius atricapilla (assembly GCA_013397315.1). NCBI lineage: Eukaryota > Metazoa > Chordata > Aves > Passeriformes > Mimidae > Donacobius > Donacobius atricapilla. Next base: position 312,430 of record WBMY01014855.1, on the reverse strand, counting down.
GAAAGGGATATCAATTCATTGAAAAGTCATCTTACTTTATATTAAATGCTTTCTGTTGAATGCATGGTTGACTGGGAATTTCTTCACGTGTTATGGATGAAATCCATGTAGCCATTAAATTTGAATTTCACCATTTGTTACGAAGGCAAATGTTGCTTGTGTTTGAGAAATGTGTCTGTCATTGTATATACCTATGCACAGTGGATTTTAGATCCTAAATCCAGAATCACACTTAGTTACTTGGGTACAGGTATCCCCATTCTGTTTCCAAATGTTTCCAGCACGATGTAATGTAATGCAAAAATAGCTTGTTTATGTTTCATCAGTCAGTCCCATAGGAGTGATGGTAAAGCAACATAAGGTCCTACACAGAATAAATAGGAAGGGTCTGCTGGAGATAGAAATGTTTTTATTATGTCAGCAGAATGATATCCATGTCATACAAGCTAAGGATGATTATAGTGTTAGTAGATAAAGCCTTATCATTTCTACTCTGGGCAATTGCAGAGTAACTGTGGGCAAAACATACTGGAGGTGATCTTCAACAGTTTATGAAATTTGAGCTTCTTTTTAGTACTTCAGCAGTAAATGGTAGAAAGATGAAAGGGATGGAATTCTTCTAAATCAGCTACATAAACATTTTAATTTGTAAATATACATATAGATGTACAGTAGCGTGTTATATTTTACTTAAGACAGTTCAGTCTACAGGCTCCTTAATGAACTCACTTAATTTTCATTTATTTTTCTAGATTGATTCCCTCACAGGTCTTGGAGTGATTAAAGTAGAATGTGGGTCACAATTTTCTGTGGCCCTTACTAAATCTGGAGCTGTGTATACATGGTGAGTATTTGTTATTTCTACAGTGTTAGATGTCACCTTGTCTGTAACAGGTATCAGTGTTACGCTTCCTCCACTGTTTTGATCTTCTTTCAAAAATTTTTTGAGTTCCTGAGTCTTGATTAGTAATAAAATCTCCCACTTTGGGGAACATTTTCTAGTGCCATGAGTGAAAAATCCAAGTATTTTGTCTTGGAGACCTAAGCACAGGCTTATCATTCGAGACACTGCCCACTGCAAGATGCAGAACTTCCAAGGAGATCCGTAGCATTATAAGCATGAAGTGTCATGCAGGGCAGAAGGTGATAGCATAAATAACATTCTCATGTATTATCAAAATTGTGTTTAGCTTGTGGCTGTAGTCTGAGAATTTCATTTTAGAAGTCATTGTTTTAATCTTCCTTACACCATTCCAAATTTTGTAGTTCAAACTGCTAGACTGAAACATTTAAAAAGACTTAGCAAAATACCTTCCCAACTTCCCTCAGCCACCTTGCTTGTATGACATTTAGGTATCCTTAAACTGTATGAAGTTCCAGTCTCTGAGATCAGTAAATACACTGTTTTTGCAGATGAATGCTTCTAATACTTGACTAGAGTTAAAACTAAAGTCCACCCTCTGTAGAAGTGATAAAGGGAACTGCCCAGATTAAGTAGGAATATTGTATTGAAGGTGTAAGAATCTGCACTGAGTCAGGAGAATTACATCCATACGAAGTAGCGATGATTCATGTTGAATGGTTAGAGAACATTTTGGTATTTGACTTTATAAATACATCTACCGGTCAAATGTCAGACATAACCCGTCATTACAGTTTTTCCACGGTTAAAACACTGTTTTTAAATGTTTACTTCTCTGTGCAGGGGCAAGGGAGATTATCATCGCTTAGGCCATGGATCTGATGACCATGTTAGAAGACCACGACAAGTGCAGGGACTGCAAGGGAAGAAAGTCATTGCAATTGCTACAGGGTCTTTGCACTGTGTTTGCTGCACTGAAGATGGTATAAAAATCAAATAATTTACCTAGTTCTTAGCACTGAATTTCAAAAAATTGAAACTTTATCTTTTAATCAACTGTTAGCAGGTTGTCCTTGCTAAAAATGCTGGTTCTCTGTGTGCATGGATGTATTTTGTGTTTGCAGATGTTGCATATTTCTTGAGCAGCAAGCATGGCATTGATTTGAAGTGATCATATAAGACTAAATTAATGAAAATTAAAGAATTCAAGTTGCATAAGCACTGATATTCAAAGAAAAATATATCAGCTCTAAAGGTGATTACAGAATGGTCAAGCAGTAGCATTGAATGGACTTGGCTTTTTT
>WBMY01014855.1:157775-310255 GCA_013397315.1 Donacobius atricapilla | reverse complement strand
TCAGGGTCTTGTGGGTTTGTTGAAGTATTTAACTTGCTAAATGAAGCACTGCACAAACAAAATTGCTTCTTACATAGCAGGTTGAAATAGTGAATGTTCTGTGTAGCAGATTCAATCCCACAATTAACAAGTCTCTACAAATGAGTGTTTTATAGGTGCTAGTGAAATATAGATGACAAAAATGAATGTGAGTAATGAATATAGCTGCAGAAAATGAATGCTCCGGAATGAGGTTGTTACTTCAAAAGTATTTGCAATTATCTTGCAAGAACAAGCATCTATGTCTAGTAACGCAGGTTGTGATAGCATTTTTGTCTTTTACAAAATATTAAGCCTTTTAATTTTTTTTTTCATATTGGCTTTGCTTTTGCTTTGAAACTGTCAAATACAGTCTTTTCTGATGTTCTGTTACAGAGTATGGTGCTCTACCCTCTCCTTCTATTCTGGAGCAGAACCTTTCAGTTATACAAACTATGATGAAAGAAATACATCTTATGCTAGCTGCTCTATAGACACTGTGGCCCTGACTGTGTCAATCAAGATTTATCTGCTGTAGACAGTGGATTTCAGGTGGCCGTCAGTCACAGAGATCTTGTTTACAGCCCAAGGCCTTAACTGGTTACATAATTGATAATTTTATAAAAGGGCAAAAAGGTGGTATATTAGCCTCAGGATAATAAACTATTTTTATTGGTTTAGGAGAAGTGTATACGTGGGGAGATAACGATGAGGGGCAGCTTGGAGATGGAACAACTAATGCCATCCAAAGACCACGCCTGGTTGCAGCGCTTCAGGGTAAAAAGATCAACAGAGTAGCCTGTGGCTCAGCGCATACTTTAGCTTGGTCAACCAGTAAACCTGCAAATGCTGGCAAGCTGCCTACACAGGTAATGTTTTTGGCTTATTGAATTCAGATTTTAAACATACTTAGTGTGCTTATTGCTGACCTTTCAGTAGATGTATTTCTTTTCCAAATCCCTGCATAAGCTCAGTGTGCTTTGGTTTGACTTCAAGTTTGAGCCGGTTACTTTGTTTTACTTCTGTATTTCCAAAGGATTCCATTTTTCTGAGATGAAAAAGCCTCTTCATTCAGTTTTTAATCCAAATGTGGAACAGTAACTCAGTTTGAAAATTGGCAGGAATTTAATTCTGCCTTGCAGCTATGAAAATGTTATGCCTTCCAAGGGAGTTCTTAGTTGCTTGCTTTATATTGAGAAGACTTGTTTTTTGAATATGCTGTATTTCAGCTATGCCTGGAAATAGTGATGACAGGATGTAAAATGTATTCTTTTATGGATAAATTATAAAATATGGAACGGCGCTTGTATTCTAACCATTATATAGTACTTGCTTCAGTTTAGATGGATACTGTTAGTATCTTTTATAAGTAACTGAACTCCGTGTATGAACTTTCGACAGTGTGAATAAACAAGCATATGAATTTCTAATACAAGTTTACCTACAAATCAAAAGATTGTTGTTCTGTGAATACAATAGAGTGTATAATAGTTCTAATTTACATTTGGATATCATTGCCTTATCATAGGTTCCTATGGAGTACAATCATCTGCAGGAAATTCCCATCATTTCATTAAGAAACAGGCTTCTGCTCCTGCATCACATTTCAGAACTCTTCTGTCCTTGCATTCCAATGTTTGATCTTGAAGGAAGACTTGATGAAACTGGCCAAGGACCCTCAGTTGGGTTTGACACATTACGGGGAATACTGATATCACAGGGAAAGGTATTTTATCAAAATTTTTCTAAGGGAGAGATTTGTAACCATAACAGAAGTGCTGTTTAAGTTGTTTCTGAAGTAAAAAGAGCTGTATATCTCAATCTGTTCTGTAAATTGTGTGTCAGATACTTGCAATCTGATGATGCAGACATTTTTCTTTGTGTTCTTTCTACAGTGCTTTTCTCAGTTCTTCATCATAGTGCTTTTGTGTGTTGATCTTGAGAATAACTTTATGCTGTAAATCTCCAGTTTGTAGTATAGCTGAATTCTTCTAGAGTATTAAGTGGATGATATCCTGGAAAAAATACAAGATAGCAGACAATGAATAGTTCATACCTGTTTGTATTTCAGTTATCAAGGTCAGGTGATACGCTAGTTAATGCAAAGCTCTGTGCAGGTACAAACTTGTTTTAGACTGAGCTAAATGTGAAAATAGAATACCTAGGAGTTCAATCTCAAGTGGTAGTGAAAGGGGTTTTTTTCAGTTAAGTCAAGTCGTCATGAAAAAATGTAGATAACTGTAATGCTTCAAAGCTGCAACACTTACTCAAAACTTCAGATATGATAAGCCATAAAAACATGATTTGCCTTCAGTATAGCCATCAGTTTGGGATCTGAATTTTCTCACTGTCACAGAAATTCATCTAACTGAAAAAGAAGGCATTATACAAACAGACAGAACCTGCTGGGAGATAACCAGTTCTCTTCTCAAAGATAAATTTGCCCCTGCAGTGCTGTTCTGTGTCCTTAAATAAGACACATGGCCTGTAACTAGACTGTTTAGTATCTGTTGTCTCAGGGTCTCTTTCTCTAGACTCCAGTAAAATTGTATAGTAGAACAACCAAGCTGGGTACATACTTCACAGACCAAGGGAGGTCATCCAAACCTAAACTAGAAAGGAAATCCTTGCTGTTCCATTCGTGAGAATTTTACTTGTTAATGCTATTAATTCTGAGTCCTTACATACGTAATATTACATACTTAAGAATGTGTGTGCAGAAGACACATTCAACCTAATTTACTTGAATCTGCAGAATAGTTACAGAAAGGCTTTGGGCATAAGATAAAATGGGATATCAGGCATAAATATATCAGAAGCTTTCACGAGGCATCAGAGGTTGTGATACCATATTCATATGTAGGCATTTAAGTCAAGCTTACCTTCAGATTTTCTAAAGACTTCAAAATCTTCTTAAACTTGCTTGAAATTGACTCCAAAATTGTATCCAAATATTTAGTGAGGGAACCTCAGATACTTGAATTTCCCTTCTTAAAAAAATTATTTGTTGTTTATTTATTCCTTTCCATAGCAAGATGATCTCATCTTTGACTTTCTTGATTGTCATTCTCTGATGTTAATTATTCTCTATATACTTAGATTTTTCTGGTATAACCTAATTTATATCTGTACTCAGCAATACATTGATTGGTTAATAATTGTATCTGTGTGCAGTGCAACCTTTCAAGCCATGATTTTAAGTGATACAGATGGGATTTTCTTCTTTACTTTTTAAGTATCCCCACTGTTTCAGACATGAAACTCAGCACAAATAACATGATCGTTGACTTACATCTTGCACCTTCGTATTCAGGTGCTCTTTTATTTCCTGGTTGAGCCAGGTGTTTATCTACAGAATATGTACAGGGTTCTTACTTGATTTCAGTTTTTCAGTTTTGCCATTATCTGTTTGTGTTTTTTTTTTAGGAGGCAGCTTTCAGAAAAGTTGTGCAAGCTACTATGGTGAGAGATCGTCAGCATGGGCCAGTCGTGGAGCTCAACAGGATACAGGTATCTTCAGCTGAAGCTCTGATTCACTATCTGTATGTTTAGACCACAGTGCCGTGTTGGTCAGAGCGCTTTGTTTCAACTGTTCGGTATCTGAACGCTAAAGAGTTGAATTTTTATCAGAGACTGAAACAATAAAGAAGTAACTGCAGTTTTAGGGCTGCTTATATTCTTTTCAGTATGCTTTTATCCATACTGCAGTTGTTTGGGGAGAGAGTGACACTTGTTAAAATGTGAAATGAATGATTTAGACTCTTAAGGAGCAAAGTATGTCCTTGATAAAGGACTGCCTTTTCAGAATTCACTACATTAGATAGTTTAGGAGACTAGTGATTCTGCTTTTTTTACCTTTCCAAGTGCTCAGCAAAGGAATGAAGGGTGAAAAAAGAAAAAAAAAAGAAGGGTAAGAAAAAAAAAAGGGGAAGAAAGAAAGCTCTTGAATATAATTAAAATTCAGGATGATAAACTCTTGTCCTTTGTTGGTCATCACATGTAGTCATATTGATTGCATAAGTCTTTGATACAAAAACGCTTTCTTCTTTATCATTGATGTTAGAGAATGTAATGTTGTGCCTTAGGCCAGATATGCCTTTTTTCCATAGATACTTCTTCTGTAATACAGAATAGTAAAACACTGTTTTCATTTAAATGGACTGCAGCATGATCTTAGGTTCCTCATACATTTCTTTCCTGTTGTGGTGGGTTCTTTTTTTTTTCCCTTAATATTGCAAAGCCATTATCATTTGTGGGGTTAGAGTGGAGAAATTGTGAAAATTTAAACTTGTTATTTTCTGTTAGCAAACAGAAATGCATCTTGTTTTGACTGGACCCTGTTTCTACTTCTTTGCAATTTTCTGTGGACATTTAAAATTTCTTGTGTTAATGATCTGTGAGTGTGTTGTTCTAGTTTGTTAGAATCATAGAATCGCAAAGTTTTTACTTATTGAGTCTTATTTGGGAGCTGAAGAGAGTACCAGAGATTTTTAAATTACCTTTTTAAGTGTGTGAATCCAGAAAGTCCAATAAATATTGCTGGTATTTTAAACAGGAAACTAGTGCTAAGTAGGTTTTGGGATAGTTTCCTAGTGTCCTCCTTCATTAATTGAGGTAGGCGTTCTCTTGTATTTCAGTTTGTTATTTAAATCTGTCTTGAACCCTAGAAAAGAACTGGCAGCTTCCCTTCTTCCTACCTTCTGGGGAAAATAAAATACTGCTGTAACTATCTCTATCAATTTAGCCAAGTGAATACTAAAAAAGGTCGTGTTCGTAATGTGGCCTGATTACACGGTACCATATATGGCTCACAACTTCGTGAGTTAGCTTTTGCTCACAGTGAAAATGTGGATTCTGAAACTGTTTGATCCTTTATAATATTTTATAGAAGATTCAAGGCTGCTTTACGTAGTCTCAAAAAAGCTAAATGTCAGTGTTAAAAAATTTCATCTTACTTGCAGTTGTAAGTTAAAGTGCAGCTGGGCTTTAAGACCCCTTGAGCTTTCGGAAGACTCTTCTTGTAGTTTATTGATTAAATGGTGCAGTCAGTTCATTTCATCTTCCTTGGTATAAAAAAACTAGATGAGTTTTTAATTTAAACTTGTTTTCCAGGTATTGACTTGTCTTTTACAGTACTTCCTCAGCCAACCTTGCTGTTTGTTTAGTGGTTTCTTTGGAAGCACCAGAACTGAGGATAACAGCAGTGTAAACCCAAGCAAAGCGACACTCCTTTGTCATGGGTTCTGGCGTTCCAGGGGCCTGATTCCTTTAGACTAGATCACATTCACCTTACATACTTCTTGGCCCTGGGTCTTTCCTGTTGGGAGCCTTGTAATGGTGGGACATGGTAGTTTTCTGTAGTTTTTCTGCTCAGGGTATGTGAAAAACAAAGTGATGGCTGTACTGTAACTAAGTGCCAGCCTGTCATTTCTATAGAATAAAATGGAGTGTAGATATTTTATGCTTTGAGCTGTAGCACAGAGGCAAGCTTGGATGAACAGAAACAGTATGGGATGCTGTTGGAGGACAGCATAGGGCAGAAGAAACTAGATTTCATGCAGGTTTATCCATACTACCTTTCGGGAATAGTCATTAAGTAAAATGTTCCAAAATAGCACCTGGGCCTTGTTCTGGAAATGTGTAACATAAGTGGTCAAAAACTAAGCTAGAAGTGAACTAACAGTTAAATGACTAGACAGGGTTCCAGTGCTCAGGTTTACTTACTGACCCTCTTACTTGCAGATCAGATTTTCCTAGTGTATAAGTTGTGGTATAGCTCGTGCAGTGTCAGATGGACAGTGTGTTTGGACCTATAGGCAGATACTTTCATAATGCTGTTAAAACATCTTTGCACAGCAGTTTAAAGGAATTTTTTCCTTTCCAAAAGGAAGAAAAATTCAGTTATTAAGGAGAATGTCTATTTTCATGAATGTAATATGGCAAAGAATCTCCTGGTTTAATGTTCTTTACTCTCAAGGGAGGAATGTGATATGTGTGGATATATGAAGTACCACTTTAAGACTAGTTTCTTCCTCCTTACGAGGACTCCTTATGAAATGTGGGTTATAGGAATCTCACTGACATGATGAGTAAAAATGTTCTGATCTTCAAGTAGGCACCGCATATGAATGAATTAATGATTTGTTCTTTTTGAGTGTCATTTCAAATTAAATAACATCCCTCCTTCCTGGTTATTGTCTTTTTTATCAGATGTACTTGTAAAGAATACTCATTTCATGATAGCCTTCATTTTCCTACACTGATCAGACTAAGGTTTTTTGTCTGCTTATGTAGAATAGTCTTTTCCTCTACTCTTCATCTTTTTATACTCTTACTTATTCTGTAGCATGTAAGTTTGAGGGTAGAAAACTGAACTCAGGGTATAAGTGAGAACTGTGTGCATTTAGAATTATTACACTGGTACTTCTGGTAATGTTTTGACCTGTCTTTGAATTGTGTTTGTTTTCTTCATCGATCTGTCTTAACTGTGTATATTTCTCTTTCTTAGCTGATTCCAACTTAGAAGCTGTCATCTTTTTGTAAACCCTTTTTGTTAGTGTCTGAGTGCATGGCTTTATGTACTAGATTTCTCCCTGCTTCTGGGTTGAAGAGAGTCTAATAGGAAGGCCAGTATTTTTCAAGCTGCTTAAGACTACCGCAGAGTTTCTCATTTTAAAACTTCTTGGGCATACAAATTTCTAAGAAATCCACTGGATTAAAGCCAGCTTGTGTTGATAGAGAACGTTTTACACATGAGGAGGATCTGGGTGTCTCAGCCTTTCACTAAAACCTGGAAGAAATCTGGTGGTTGTTTTATCCAGAGCCATCAGAAATACGCAGCATGAGAACAACTGGATTTTGAGATGCACTGCAGCTTGTATTGTGACTAAATAATAGTGGGATAAGTTTTAGCTGTTTCTGAATGAACAGTCTCACGGATATTGGTGATCTGTGTGCATATAGGAGTCCAAATGGACTCTCTTCACATTCTATTTCTTTCCTCTCTGTACTGGTGAAATACTTCTTGTATTCTTAACCTCTTTGTGCGCACCTCTTGCAGCAAAATCCATGGGAATTTACTTGCATGCCAATCATAGGAATCTCCATCAAATATTAAAATACACTTCTTCCGTAGGTGCCTAAGAACACATTACCTGTGTATCTATATACATATATATATATATGTGTATTGATAGTATTTGCTCATTTTTAGAGGCTCCTAGTAAGTATCATAGATGCATATTTTGTCATTACTATTAATGAATATAAGAATAACACGTACTCAGTTTTCTGGCCAGCAGCACAGTCTCTAATCTGTCTCGTGTGAAAAACTTACCCAGATTTATCAATTGAATCTATGAGTATAGGATGAATTAACTAAATGGACTGAAATCAGAAAAACTGAATTAGCCAAGTCATCAGCTGCTTCTTTAGAAACAAGAGAAGTCTTTATCATCAGACTTCATCTTTGCTATCTCTCTGTCTTTCCATTTTCCTTTAAAGGTGAATAGATATAGTGCTGATTAGTGACAGATGAACAAAGAACGCTTGGAAATTAAAGATAAGGTTTCGGTGGTTGGGCGACTGAAAACTCCTTATTTGTCTGCACAGTGATGCCAGTTGAAATACGTTCTTACAGTGACTTTTATAATATGCTTACTCAATAGGTAAAACGTTCCAGGAGTAAAGGAGGACTGGCAGGACCTGATGGTACAAAGTCAGTGTTTGGGCAAATGTGTGCTAAAATGAGTTCCTTTAGCCCTGATAGCCTTCTGCTTCCTCATCGTGTTTGGAAAGTCAAGTTTGTTGGTAAGAAAATTCTCAACACTCCAGCCCTTCCTACTTTGCACTTAACTTGCAGTTTTCTTGGGATTTACTCTTTTGGAGAACCTGAAGGAAGGAGGAAAGGGATCCAGATGCATAATGTGTGTATATGAACAGAAGAAGGTGATTAAAATGTTGGGAAGTAAAAAACCTTTCAAAATGGTTTTATAAAACCCCTCAAGATTAATGGAAGCGTGTCTGTAATTCTCTTCAGGTTCTGGGGCAGCTCTTGTGCTTACAGCCAATGTTCTGCCAAACCTAAACCTAATTTTTCAGCTGTCAGAATTTGCAAATAATCCTGGCTAGCTAGTTTTACTGTAGGGTTGTTTTTACAATTCATCTATGACTCTGAGCTTTTGAATGAAAAATATGTTAGATTGAAGAGCCATTCTATCTATTGTATATGGGCTAAATAAAACATACCTACTTTAAAATGTCACTTATGAAAAAGCAACACTATTCCTTTTCTATTTCTGTTCTATTTTATTGTGATTAGCATACAGCACAAAATATTTTTTGCATTCTGTTAAAGTAGTATTTTTGGCACTGTGATATGTCCTATAATCCAAATAATACGTTTTACTATGAACAGGAAGCATCCAAATACAGAGCCAGACTTCTAGGGTTTTGATATGAAAGAATACAACACTGCAACTTTTAGTAAATTTTTGTTTGCTCAATTATCCCCAGAGCAGAAATATAGTTTGTTTCAGTACTTCACTTATTTTTGAAAGAATATTTAATTTTGAGCCTTTTTTCTTCTCCAAGGTGAATCTGTGGATGATTGTGGTGGAGGTTATAGTGAATCAATAGCAGAAATGTGTGAAGAACTTCAGAATGGGCTGACCCCTCTATTAATTGTGACACCAAATGGAAGAGATGAGTCTGGAGCAAACAGAGATTGTTTCCTATTAAATCCTGCTGCTAAGTCACTCCTGCATATGAACATGTTTCGCTTCCTTGGTAATTTCTTAGCAACTTTGTGACATTCTGTGTGCTTTATGTGTAGTCAGAATATTGGGAATCTAACAAAACCAACAAACAATGTTTGAACTTACAGGTGTACTTCTGGGCATTGCTATCCGGACTGGCAGCCCTCTGAGCCTCAACCTGGCTGAGCCAGTGTGGAAACAGCTGGCAGGAATGAACCTAACAATTGCTGATCTCAGTGAGGTGAGAAGGAAGTTCCTGGGTAGGATATAGCTTACACAAGATAAGCATATTCTTACATAAACTTCAAGTGATTGGTCTCCCTGTTTTTTATGTGCTTGTATTTTGACTGGCCTTTTATATTTTGAACCACTATACAAGGATGATTTGTACTGACTGTTAAAACTTTAAATTTAAGTTGTTCAAGAGTAGTTAAATAATCTATTTGAATTCTAGAGCATTCTGAAATCTTCTCATGGGTTTGACTAGGCAGTCTTTGTGGTTCAATTCCTGCATCCCAGTAGACCTTTCTGTAGCTGTTACTGTCTGTTGTACCAAGATGTGATAACTGATTTGAGGACACGTGCCTGCACTGTTTTGAAGTAAAAGAAAGCAAGTTCAAGCTGTTACTAGTTTGAGCTCACATACTGAATTTCACAAGCTTTCAATTTCTGTTTACTGAGCTCAATAAATGTGGAGTAATACTTAGGTCTTCATTATGAAGAAAAGGTCCTCCTCAAATACTGTCATGTAGAAATATATTTCCTATAATAGCATTGGGTCATTCACTTGTGAGGGAGAGGTTTCCTTTTGTACCAAACCCAGTGCTGGTAGGGATGATGATGCTTTTAAGCTTTAAATCCATTTTCTTATATGAAACATTTTCTTGGCAAATGCCCTCCAAAAAGATTGAAATCTAGAATACATGTACTCTCCCACATCCAACGTAATGAAATTTTATGTAAAGTACTAAGCCATTTTATTGCTTTGAATTCAAGTTGGATGAACTGTGATCAGACATTGGTCAAAGATTTTGGTGTGTGACACATGGTGCACTGCTTTTGGTATGCAAGAGATGCTGTTGTATAGTGCTAGTAAACTGACTTGAACTTGGGTTTCTTACTTTGAAAGGTTGATAAAGATTTTATTCCTGGGCTTATGTACATTCGTGACAATGAAGCTACTTCAGAAGAATTTGAAGCTATGAGCCTCCCATTCACTGTGCCTAATGCAAGTGGTCAAGATATTCAGTTGAGTTCCAAGTACACCCATATTACACTGGATAATAGAGCAGAATATGTGAGGCTGGCCATAAACTACAGGTTTGTTGAATAAATAATTAAAATTATTGATATGAATATGCATTTTATTTTTAAAAATATAAATCAGCTTTTAAACGATATGCTACTTTAGCCTGTTATATACAAGTATTTTAATCTTTTCATGTGATAACAGTGTTGATTTTCTCAATTCATTTGTTGTATCCAAGGAGAAAAATCCTAAACTTAATTTTTAGGAAGCAAAATAAAAGAGCAGGTGTGCCTCTAGATATGTCCTGACTAAGCAGTTTTGGCAGCCAGTTTTACAGGTGGAGAAATGTCCCGTGCATCTCATTCTTCCTGTGAGCTAAAGTAATAGGCTTGATCAGTAAGCTCTTTGTGAAGAGAGCTTAAATCTAGTACTGCTGCACTCATATCTTTTCATATCACCAACTGCAGTCAAGGGCAGTATCAGCTGAATTCTTACTCCAAGTTGGAATGTACAAACCAAAATGTCATTCCTTGGGTAGGACACTGATGCACACCCATGGGTGCCACAAGCTGAACACTGCGCAGAAATCAATAGGAAATAACTGCTTGGTGTTTGAGAAGGCTGGCCTTTGGTTGCTTATGTATCCAGGTAGCTAATCTAGATGAGTACGTCTCAGAAACAACCATAAGCGTCTTGTATCCTAAGCAGTGGGCCTAGTGCCTACCTGAAATATGTAAATTTAGATAATTTGGATAAGAAACTGGTTCAGGCTTGTTTTATTCAATCTACCATATTTCTCTTTAGAGAGTGTTTGAGCAAGACTGTACCATCACAGTTTTATATACTTGCTTATTAGTTCATAGGTAAAGTGTCTGCCAACAATTATGAATTACAGCCTTAGTTTTTCTTTTTTTTTTTCCCCACTGTAAGTGGTTATGAGCCAATACTTAGACCCGTTTCTGACAGTAAAGAGAGAGGTCTCATTTGGAGCTGATATTCCTTTGAAGAAATGTCTTTGCTCTCTTGCCAGCTCTGGCTGTCCTCAGAGGACATAAGCATTTCTAAAGCATTTTACAGTAAAAAGGCCTTGTGGAGAAACATTTAAAGGTTAAGTATCGAGTTTTTTAACTATATGAAACCCTTGAGTGGGTAAACTAGCCCCTGAATGGAATCCTTACGGAGAAGTGGATGCAAAAGACCAAACTTGTCCCGACATCTTTGATCTTTGTTTATTTTGGTGATGACTAGCCTGAGGACAGCCCTTGTAAGAGATGTGTCTCTACTCTGGAGGGCTCTGTAAAACATCTCAGAAATTATTTGACAGGGAAAAAAAATAAGCCAAACACAAATCATGTGTGGCATCAAAAGCAGCAAAATGTTACTTTTCTGTGCCTGTCTTGAAATAAAATAACCTACTGTCCCCTCAGACATCCTATTTTATTTCAGACCTTTTTTTTTAATATACCATCATGTCTGTCTAGTGCTGAGAATGTTTGAAATTAGAGTTTCAAGATGCAGCCACACTTTTTCCAAGAGCATCATGTTTCCAAATGGGATATTGCTTTGGTTTTGCCAGGCATAGCACATGAATAATACTGGAAATAAAGTATCTAAAACAGCGGGAGATATCTCCTCCATATTGAGCTTGCTGTGCAATAGGAATTAGTGTAGAAAGTCAAGTATCTTGTAATAAATGTTTGTTAATGTTCTTTGGTACATAGCTGGACACTTGAGGAGAATGGTTAAAGTTACTTTGATAACAGTTATTGCTATAAATAATTGCTAGAAATGACATTCAGAGAAACTCTGAAAATGTTTCTTTACAGGCTTCATGAATTTGATGAACAGGTTGCAGCAGTTCGAGAGGGGATGGCCCGTGTTGTTCCAGTTCCTCTGCTTTCACTCTTTACAGGATATGAACTGGAAACGATGGTATCAATTTCTGCTTTGTTACTTCTGTCAGATTAACTTGAAGTTAGATGCTTCACTCATTTGTTTTACTAACAGAAACCTCACATTAAGTGCTTCTTAAAATGATTGCTGTGTGGTTGAAAACATCAGTTCAAGGAAACACCAGAAAATTTTATTTAAAAGTTTAATTGTCCTCTGAGTCTTAGTAAAATTATTTTGACATAGCTGCCCAGTGATATAATGAATTATTTCAGAAAGAAACAAAAAAGCCAAGACCACATGCCAGTGATCTCATGCCAGTGATCTAGAAAGTAAATTGCAGATACTTGTCCTAAATTCAGGAGTATGAAAGAAGTTCATTAGTGTCGCCTGATGGGAAGATGTATATTTAGTATTACTGTGCTAGGAGACTATGCATGGCATTTCAAAGATCTGAATGCTCAGTTTGTCAGTGTAAAAGCTGATTAAATATTTTAAAGGAAGAGAGGGAACAAATCACATGTAATTGACTTGATTGGACTTGTGTAGCCTATCGCTCTATTTTATTTTTCAGGTATGTGGAAGCCCAGATATTCCACTTCATCTCCTGAAATCGGTAGCAACTTACAAAGGCATTGAACCAACTGCTTCCTTGATACAATGGTTCTGGGAAGTGATGGAATCCTTCTCCAACACAGAGCGATCTCTCTTCCTGCGTTTTGTGTGGGGCAGAACAAGGCTGCCCAGGACTATTGCAGACTTTAGGGGGAGGGACTTTGTTATTCAGGTAAGGTGTGTGGGATGGGGAAATTTGGGGGCATCTTAAAAAGCTGCTAATGGAGAAGTAGCAGCTTGACATAACAAAAGCCTGATTTCATTAAACCTTTCTGCAGCTTTACACTGTCGATCCAACAGTGCAACAGTTGAATAATGTCTGTGACAGTTATATAATATATAGAACTATTCTTCTCTCTTGACTTGGACAAGTGGATGTTCATTTAATTTCCCAGCCATTTGTTTATGCGAATTTTGATAGTTTTCCACTGTCAGGCAACTGTTTTTGCTGGCATTTATTTAACATTTCATGCAGTTTAGTTAATATTTTCAGCTAAATTAAAGCCACGCAATCTTCAAATCATCTTTTGATATCATCTGAAGTAATAGTATCTTTTTTAGATGCTCCCAACCACATATTCTTTATCAAAGCAGTTCATACATGTCTGTTTTTATTTATTGATTCAGTGGAGGGGAAATGGATTTGGCCTCTTCATTGTTCTTTTAAGAAACTTCAGCATCAGAATCTAAAATGTAGCAAGCTGCTAGACAAAAAAATCCCAGTTATTTTTTCGATACTTATTTGTGTTTTGGACAGTGAATCAAAAAATTTAATGCTTTTTTTAATTTATTTTTTAACAGGTGTTGGATAAATACAATCCTCCAGACCACTTCCTTCCTGAGTCGTACACATGCTTCTTTCTCCTGAAGCTGCCCAGGTATTCCTGTAAGCAGGTACTAGAGGAAAAACTGAAGTATGCCATTCACTTCTGCAAGTCCATAGACACTGATGACTATGCCCGCATAGCGCTGACGGGAGAGCCGGCGGCTGATGACAGTAGTGACGAGACTGATAATGAAGATGCCGATTCTTTTGCTTCAGATTCTACACAGGACTACTTAACAGGCCATTGAAAAGTAATATAAGGAGCAGTTGTTAAAAAGCACTGAGGCAAAATGCCAAAATGACAATGAACCCAAGGACAGTTTAGGTTTCAGAACAGAGACTATATAGTCAGAGGGATGGTAATCTTCTGAACATGAGGAAAGTGTTTGCTACTCACGGTAGAACTTAAGGGTTACAGCTTAATCCATCAGCTTAAAATAAATGGCACAGTATATGGGCATTTAACATTTATTTTAAGAGCTGAAAATGGCCCCCCATAATGCTGCACTACATTTAGAACCTTTGTGTTTACTGAAGTGTTGTAAATGTTTATATAAATATGGTAGTGCAGCATCCAAAAGGCAGTGAAACCTTTAAATTGTGGGTGCAATAGGTTTTTTCATATTAAGTGTTGTGTTCTGTGCATCTTCTTGATTGTATATTGGAAATACTGTGCAAGAACGGAATAGTATTATAAATATTTCAATTAACTTTACTAGAAGTTTGTTAAAAGTTTTTGAACATTGAATAAACATTATTCCTTGAAATTCTTCTATAGATAATTAAAAATGGCCAATAGTTTCACCTCCACCCCTGGTTTGTATATTTTAGCTTATGCATTATTTATCTCAAATTTGATACCTTTCTGTGAACAGCATCATAATTCTTATCATGGAAAGTGTACTGTATATAATTGGTGCCATGTAAATGCAAAAGTTATAATTTCCCTCTAAATAAAAGTTCTGCCACATTAAGAGCAAGGATGTGTCTTTTTTATGGTAATGCAGCTTGGACGTGGGATGAACATTGAAACAGCTCTGCCAAGAGCTGTTTCTGCAGTTTACAGCTTTTGACCAAATTGGCCCACCAATGGTAGGTGCATTGATTTTGTAGAGAGATTTTGTGAGCTACAGGTAACTTGAGTAAATCCAGATAACATGTTAGTTGTAGTGATTAGGTACACTTTGTTTATGCAGTGGTTCCTAAGGCTGCTGCTGTAAGTAATGGCGAATTTATTCTTGGACACTTGGGAAAAAATTTTGAGGAGGTGTAATGGAGAGGTGTCATGAAGTGCCTGAACATGAGGTGAAGAGACTGATGACACTTGTGTAACATCGTATCACTGAGAAAATTTAGTCACCTTACAAGGCCTGATCATGGCACATTGGCACAGGACATGTTGGTCGTGACCCACTCCTGACCACACAGTTTATGCACTAGTTTTTCAAAATAGGAGAATAAGATTAGTTCTGCCAAAGCACTAATACTTTAAAATCTATTAATAGGTGATGTCATAGCATTGCTTCTGTAATTATTAGGATAGATATATGTGAGTATTCAACATTTTACAATTTAATATTTTACAATTATGAGTGGATTCATTCTTTTTTAGTGTGTGCATTTGACTTCTTTTCCAACTAGATTAAATATTAACTGTGATCATGAACTAAGTTTTCCTAAGACAAAACTGGTATTTCAATATAGTGGTGAATCTATTGGTAGTTAGATGTTAGTGGTTTGAAATATGTTACCTTTAGAGTCTTCTGTTTAGTGCTAAAGATCTCTTGCAATAAATACCCCTTTCCTGATCTTCTATCTCATTTGAGGTTCCAGAAGTCAGGCCTGTGCTCGGTCCCCAAATCTTGTGTGTCTGCTGGTGAAAAACGCTGTGTCTTTTTGAGTCTTCAAGGTGCAAAATTCAAAAACCTTTGAGAAACCTCTTTTATCTTTGCTGCTGGATTGAACTTTTCCTGAGGGTAAGGATTGAAGAAGTAGTACAGAAGTGTTCATGTGGTCGTCTGCTGCCCTTCGTCATGCTAACACCGGAGCCCTACAGGCATCCAACTCGATCAAAGAGATTCTGTAGTCAGCTTTTCAGGAGAGGGGATGAATGAGTCATGGCCAAATCTCAGTACAAGGTCTTGGACCAAGTTCAGTTGCCATTCATGAATTTCAAGGCCCATTTCAGAAGCATATGGACTACTGTAACATGGAGTTTATAACTTGCTTATAGGAAAGAAAAGCAATGTCAGGGTTTTTTATCCAAGAAAAGCAAAAATGAAGTATGCTTAATGTAAGGAATCTGTATGCATTGTTGCATTGAACATTGCATTGTTGCATACAGTTGCATTGAACTGTAAAAGAAGTTAATAGGCCTCCTTCTTTGCTTTCCCACCCTAACAGAGGAGTGACAGGCACCTTTATACAGTGTGATACCTGTATCACAGATATCATATCACAGATATGATACCATACCTGTGGCCTGACTTAGAGCATTTCATAATTATCAGGTTGGAAGGGGTCTCAAGGGTCATCTGTTCCAACCATTATTGGCAAAAGCGCCGTTTAGACAAGACAATTCAGCATTCTGTCCAGCTGAATCTTAAGAGTGTCCATGTTGGGGAATCTGTCACCTCCCTGCTGAGATTATTCTGTGAAAATATTTTCTCTTCTGTCTAATAGTAATCTCCTCAAGAATAATTTGTACCATTACTCCCCTTTTCCATGTGACTCCTTGTAAAAAAGGAGTCTCTGTCTTCTTTGTAGGCACCCTTTAGGTACTAAAACATGTTGATAAGGTCTCCCATAAAGCTTCTTTCCTCAAGGCTGGACAAACCCAGTTCTTACAGCCGTTCCTCTACGTGGTCCTTCTCTGGATCCTCTGCACCCTGTCTGTGTCTTTTGTCACAGTAGGGACCAAAACAGCACGGTATTCCAGGTGTCGCCTCACAAATGCCAAGTGGGATAAAGACTGCTTTTGTCTGTGCTGGTGATTCCATCTTGATGTAACCCAGTATCTCGTTGGGTTTCTTTCCTGCAGCAGCACACCGTTGATTTGTATTGACTAGACAATGTCCACCACTTGCCACGCATCAACCAAGGCAGTGAATGTGTTGTAAAAGGTGAGCAGGTTTGGCAGGCATGATTTTCCCTTCATGAATCCCTGCTCCCTTTTTCCAGTCATGGGCTTCATCTGACTTGTGATAGCCTCCCAGGAGGATTTGCTGCATCATTTTCCCAGGGACTGAAGTAAGACTGAGGAGCCTGTAACTTCCTGGATCATCCTTTAAGACCTTCTTTTAGATGGAGGTCACATTAGCCTCCTTGCCACCTTCCTGATCGCCACAGTTCTCCAATGTTGTGGAAAGTGCAGCCATAATGTCAGCCAGCTTTCTTAAACACTCTCAGATGGATAATGTCAGTGCCCATCAGTTTGTAGAGACTGAGCTCCTGTAACAGTTCACACACTAACCCTTTCTTCACTGTTGGTGAGTCTGTGTTTCCATCAGCCTGGATTTTTGTTCCAAAGGCTAGAGGCCCAACAGTGCTGGTAAAGACCAAGGTGAAGAAAGTGTTGAGAACTTCTGCCTTTGAAGCATTGCTGGTGACTAATTCACCTTTCCTGTTGCACAGCAAGTCCATGTTTTCCTTCTGTTTTTACTGGTTGTTGGCATACCTGAAGAAACATTTTTGTAGGTTTTTTTGCATCTCTGACCAATTTCTGTTCAAGCTGAGCTTTTGTTTTTCTAACTGCATCTCTTCAAACCCTGGCAATGCCCTTGTCATTCTCAGTGGGTATTCACCCCCTTTTCCTCTAGCCTGTACCCATCCACTGTGATCTTACAGCCATGTGAGTTGTCATACCATGTTTCTGTTATTCCTGTGACATCGTAAATTCCTGACTGAGTGCAGAGCCCCAATGCCTTGTGTTTGTTCCTCAGGCTGCATGTATTGATATACATATACTTGAGGTGGTTAGTCCTGAGGAACATTTGTCCCTGCTTAGTCTGGAGCTAGATGATCTTTAACATCCCTTTCCAACTCAAACCATTTTGTGATTCTGTGAGCCAGTAAACTTAAATGAAAGGTTCACCTTTCCAGAGAACGTGGGAAAAAGCAACCCCTCCAGGCAGGGGGCAGCAAGGAAAAGGAGAGGAAAACTCTCTCTGGCAGCCAACTCCATGACTTCTGTTTTCAGAGTGAGGCTGAGACAGAACTAGTGCTTCATTCAGTCCTTAATGATATTAAACAAACCTACCCTGCACTCTGCTACTATTGGAGGTCTCTGAGCGTTTCATATCATGCTACAAATGTAATCAACTGCTCAGCCCAGGAATGAGTGTGCCTGCTAGCAGTGGGATGGCCCGCAGGGAAAGCAAAGCATCCACGAACTTTTGATCCGTGCTCACAGTGTGCCGCTGGCAAGGACACAGACGCACATCCACGCACATCCCAGCCCTGTTGACTGTGCCTGGGTGTACTCTGAAAGGCTCCACGCAACAGGTCATGGGATGTGGTCAGGAAGGAATGCAGATAACAACAGTACCCTTTCAGCTCTGGTCCCTGAAAGGTGGCATTCAGTGCCCGCTTGACACTCCTCCCACTCCTGGCCATAGCCCCGAGCTATGCAGCTGCTCCACAGGCCTATAGCTGCCCATCTTCGCAGGCCAGGGGGCTGCTGGACATTTATACCTTGCTTCAGGGACACAGGGGCAGGACAGTAGTGTCCAGGTGATACAGGAAGGTCTACCAGGACCACTACATAACTCTCTGTATAAGCAAATACAAGAGCAAGTGCCCTTTTATGCCCAAGCACATACGTCAAAAGAATCATGAGACAGTACTTATTTCATAAGGGGAGCTTCCTGTCCAAAAGTCATCCCTTATGCTTAGGATTAATTATACCTCAGCTGAGGCAATTACGAAGCTAAACCTTTATCTATGTGGATCTCTCATCTACATAGAGAAACAAATCCGGAATGGCTTCAAATTTTGCATCTCACTGCACCTATGCTGGTCTCCTCATCTATTCCAGAGTAACCATATAACCCCTCTCCACTTTCCCACTCTGCACTTGTCTGGAATAGGGCAAGAAAAATAATTACTCCAGGACTGTTACACTAATGTCCATGCAGAGGAAAATCTTAGTCTTGAACAGGGTTATGGAGCCATTATTTCTGTTTGTGAGGCAGAGCAGAGAATGTTTCTAGCAGAGGTGGAACTAATTTGCTAAACTGGGAAGTTTTCTGAATTTTTCATAAAAGGGGTTATTTGACTGCCAAGATTTTTCAGTAAAGTTTAATAGTGGTCAACAAGGCTTTTTCTTCCCTTCAAAGTTGCGTATTCCTCTACCATTTTTTTCCAAATATATGTATAATTAATAGCGATACATTATGATAATTAATGATACATCCCTATTTTATATATGATTCTGCTAGGAAAGTCGTAACATTATTAAATGTTGCTTTACATGTCCCAGTCTGTTTTACAAAATTCATGGTGCCAGTTGTTGATCAGAAACATCTCTACCTCAGCATTTTCCAAACTGGTGAGAAGAATTTTCTCTCCAGATTCTTTAAAGCAGAGGTGGCTCCTATAAGCTCACCGGTAAGAACATCTCACCGTAAATCCTTGTCTCCACATTGGACTTGGACAGAGGAGAGGTATATTTCACAAGACACTCACTTTCATCTCACTTGACAGTTTTTTTGCTTCTGACCTTTACTTTCCACTGATCAAAAAGCCATCCTGAAAGGAAAACAGCTCTGCAGCATCACTGGGGATGACCTCCAGGGACCTTGGCCAACTTTGCATTTCTGCAAAAATGTTCATCTCTGTTCATCTCTGAAGGGTGGATCTGATCACACAGCGTGCTGAGGGCTGCTCAACCCTGGCCATGCAAAGTCCATCTCAGTGGCAGGAAAGCCTCATGTCACTTCATGCCATGGAGAGTGCACCAGATGAAAGACCTCTGTCATACCAAAATCGCACCCCTACACAGTATAGCTCCTTCTCAGAGTAGACTGTCATTCCCAAGTTGGCTTTTCAGGCTAGTGGATGCTTAACCCGGAGCAGATACTTTGCAACCCATCCCAACCAAGCAGTACCATGGTTATGATGTTATTAGGAACTGCTATCTTCATCAGACAACAGACAGGTTACTGAAAACTCATGTAATGATCACAAGGCCAGCCATGTCAGTAAATGAGTGCTCAGTAGTTTCAGTTCACCTCTTTCCCAAAAGCAGCAGAAGTGAATCCAAGATCTGATGGGTAGAAGGGGCACTGACTATTCTGGCAAATGCTACTGTCTCAGGTTGCTTTGAGACCATGAAATAACCTGTGCCACAGATAAAACAGTTGTTTTACCATCTCTTGTGAGGCCTTAGCAGCAACTGTTACCACTCCGTAAGGGATGAGAAGGTGATACTGCCTGGCAAGAATGAAGCCTTGCCTGTATCAAAGAATTGTCTGTAGAGATAATTTCAATGCAGCCTTTGTGATGAAACACCCTTTCTGTACAACACAGGAACTTTGATCTCCTGACTCCTGGTCCTGTGCCTTAACCACACAGGAAGCTTGAAAATCTCCCACAGGCTTGCCTGCCCCTGTACACGGGCATTTTATCCACACTGCAAACTGCCTGAGACCAAGCAAGACCATCTTGCAAACAACTATCAATCCAGTACTGACATCCTGCAGCACACAAGGCAGGATTTTTTTGTGGAATTCAGACTGAGAGGCAGAACCAGGACTGAAGCCAAAAGTGATTTCTCTGCAGTTTGTCCTGTCTTGTTACATCTTGTTATTAAATCTTTTAGTAACTCTGGCTCTGCATGACTGCACCCTCTATCCAGTGTGTACACTCAGCCACAAGGACTGAATGCTGGCCACCACTGTGGTCCGTGTGGGTGTGTGGGAAAGGTGGTGCTAGCTGCTGGCACAAGTGGAGCCTTGGCATCAGCTGCTGGAGCAGTTCCTTTGTTCCAAAATGTAAAATTCCAAAGGCTGCCAGGTAGTTACCCTAAACAGGTAACTCTGGTCATAAGTACTGAAGCCTGGTCAGTGTCTCTGCCCGGAAGCAGCAGCCCCGGGATCACAGGAAGAAGGGTGTGTGTGATTTGTACTCCAAAGTTCATTTTTTCTCACAGGTTTGTCCAGCCAGTTTTCCCGTAGGAATCCCTGTCCTCTGCAGGAGCTTGGAGGAAGAGCAACTCACCTGAGGCAGCCCAAATCTCACTACATATACCCACACAGGTATTTCACGAATTTCGTTTCTTCCTCCTCCTGTGCAAAGCATTTCATAACCCACTGACTTCTGCATTGCCCAGGTCAGACAACCTTTCTCCTATCAATCTAATTTTGGGCAGGGACCCTGTTCTCCAGGATGTTTCTAGGTCAATGTAATGAAACTGATGAAAAACGTAAAAAGCAGTAGAATCGGGAAGGACATCTGCAGGAGTCTTGCTCACAAAGTCTGTCCAGTTTAGGAGAAACCTTCACATTTTGCCTGCAGCTTTGGCGGTAAAATTTTGATGTTACACCTTCTTGCTTTTTTTCTCCTTTGCGTTGCTGCTAAACAGCATAACAAAGCTCAGCTGACCACCAAACCACATTGGCAGTTTTTGCCCCCACACACTGATGAAGTTCTCACAGGGAAACAAGAAGGTTTATACTTCTAGCTTAGAATTTATTTTCTAGAAGTGATGCACCCCATCCTTATTATGGCTTATTGGCAGTAATAAGTACATGCAAGTGCCCATTAAAACTTAAGTTTCTTTTCACTTAACTCTGACCATTTACAAAAGAGAATCCTAGAGTACTTTACATTATATCCATGTCCTCCAAACAAAATTCTCAAAACGCTTCTGCTGAAAACTTTTTCAGGTATGGCGCTAGTGCACCACATGCAAACTCAGTGGAGAGAGCTGATCAAAGATGAAGAGTCAGGAAACAACCGAGACAATTCTACTCTGTCTTTTCAAGAAATCTTTGCATGATTATAGTCACTGGCTATCAGATGACTAAATGCAAAGAAGAATGGTGCCTTGCAGATACACCAAGAGCATTCACATTTGAGATGGATACTCAAATCAGCAGAATCTTTTCCAAGTATCAGGAGCATCAATTCACAAACAGTTTCTGTGTCACATTCACAGTTGTGTTGCTTTGCTGCAGTTTTCACTTAAGACAAGGACATGAAACCATGACAGAATAGTTTCTCCACCAATTCCACACCTTTAAACTCCAGCTGAATAAAAGAACTGTGTTGGCATGTTTTAGTTAACACCACAATTTTTAATAATTGGGAGATTAGCCTTGAAAAGCAACATCTGCAAGAAACTCTACATCTGTACATTTTCTTTGATCTAAAAAAGGGAAATTTTTTTATCCATGACATCTTTGGAATCCACAGCTTTTGCTTTGTCTAGAAGAGTACTACGTGATTTACTTTTCCATATATACTGATTAAGGTGCCTATAGGAGAGGCAAGTATATACTGGCCTGAAGGCCTCTTTCACTAACATGTTAAAGAACATATACTATGTTTATAAATGGGTCATGTCCCCTAAACTCCCTGATGGAACTCAGTGACCTTCTGTCTTTATTCAAAGGTTGTTTAGCAGCCTTTAAACTTAGTTTTGGAAGGTTGATTCCTTTTCCTTCTCAGACTAGGAATTTGCACCTAAAAGCCCATTAAGAGCAAATCCCATTTTTTGACCACTTAAACTTTTTTTTTTGAGAACAACAACTGGCTACTCAGAAATACTACAGCCTGTTAGGAGTGGTGGTATCCACATGTCTAGAAAAGGCCAAGGAATCTCTGCCAGCAGGCTGCCCAGCTTGATGAAGCAGGCTTTGGGCTGAAGGACTTGGATGGTACAGTCCAAAGTGGCAACACTCCCACCATCACAACCCACAGGGGAACAAGTCGCGTGTCTAAGTTGAAGGTCACTATCTGTGAACTCAGTGTCTATTCACCACATTTTGGGAGCGGAGGCTTATTTAATAGAGCTAATAGAATCTGGAAAGTTTTTAATCTCATCCCACCGTGAGCAGCTGGCCATAGTGAGGGTATCCCTTCTTAGTCTGCTGACTGTACTGATCCTTCATCTTCAGGGACTACAGCTGGGACTTTAGACCTGTGACTTTTGTGTAGGCACCCAAAGTTTGCCACAAGGCACCCCTCCCTACCGCAGGCGGGGTTAATTTGTCTCTTTGACGTGTCTGTGTCCTAAGGAGGACGGCCCGGCCGCTGGCCCCCCCGCTTTCGCCCAGCAGGGGCGGCACGGTGGGAGGGATGGCTCGGTGGGTGCGGGAGTCACCCCTTGCAGCGGGGGAGGCACTGCGGCTGGGCTTTCCTGCCAGCCCCTCCGCCCCGGGCTGGGCGGGCAGCGCTCTCCCTCCTGGAAAGTCCATAAGGAATGCGAAAGCCCCTCTGTGTTGGTCTGAGCTCTGTAGGTTCACACAACAGACCTCCTGTTTTCGGGGAACTTACTCCAGACTGAGAAATGAGTCCTTCCTTCACCTCTAGCGGGGGCTATCTACCTATCTCTCTATCTGTCTGTCTGTCTATCTTTCTGTCTAACCCATTTCAACTTCAAACCCAGAATTTTCTCCATAAAAACCTTGATGCAGGTTTGGAACCCCCATTTTTGCTCAGAAAAGACAGACAACCAGAACCAATCATGGTTTGCCACGCCGATCTTGTTGGTTCTGTGGAAACCAAGATGTGTAAGAACTTGGTATTACAAAAATGTTCCATTTGGGTCCAGACTCCCCTTAGCTCCTGTTTAACTCTACAGACGTACAGACTTAAGATCCTAAATGAAAGGAGTAAGATCACTGCTTCCTCTTAGCAGTGTTTTCTAGATGTGATTTTATAATTAACTAGTATTTTTTACATCTTTTTGTTCCTATTGCAGATTCTTCTGCAAGTGCAAGGCCTGATGTTCCTTCCACCTGGGACATCAGCAACAAGCGCCACTTTGTCTAGTATGAATATATAATGCTTCTTTGCTTATTCCCCTTAAATTTACTCATAGAATTAAGGGAGGAAAAAACCTTTTTCCTAGCAATATAAGGACATCTAACAACATTGTGTCCCCAGCTTTCACAATTCCAGTGTATTCCTGGAATAAATGAGAATATCACAAATGTTTACTATGAGTGTAGTAAAGGCCACAGTATTCCACATTCCGATAACCTGCCACAAAATTGGAGTGTTTCTGCCAGCTCCATTTTGTGTGGCATTCTCTAATTAATTCTCTGGGTTTCAGCCTGGCCTTCCACTGTTGTCATGGTTAACTCAGTGATGTAGCACAAGTCTTAATGGAAATGTAGGTTAAATGGGGTAATGGCTGTTCGGTGAACTCTCACAATAAACAGAATAGTCTGTATCCCTTTGATGCGTGCCTTCTGGAAATCCTGGAATTACTATACAAATCAGTGATGTCTTACTTGCTCACTACTTTGCTGTCTTCTGCATTTTACATGATCTGTAAAGACATATACTTCACATTTTTCTGTGTTTTTACAGCATCTCCAGCTCTGTGGTCCTCATCCATGGCTGAAGCACCCAAGCAATAGAAAAACAAATTCATTGTTTTGAAATTGAAGGTGAATATTTTATCTTAATAAAGGGACTTTTTTTTTTTGGTATCAGAATAATCTTTGAAAGAAGAACTGCTTTCACTTGTCTGCATAAAATTGGATGGAAGGACACCTGTACATTAATGTTTTAATGGAAATTATGTTTTCTTTGAATAAAGAGATCTTTCTCATGCTGGCAGATCTATTGCCCCACTACTTCAATCAGGGGATAGTTGAACTGTGATAATGGGGATAGGTGTAAATAGATTCACCTTCACAAAACATGAACCGGTACTTCTTGAGTTACAGGAATATAAATAAATTCCTATGTCTTAAGCTGTTGTCACCTTGGTGTTTGTAGATAATCAGATTAAACTGGAACCTGTTTTATCATAAAACAGCATTTATTGCATGTACTCTACAGCCTATGGGGGGTGGAGGGAACCAAAATAAACAGAAGGAAAAAAAGCTTTGAGTTACACACTTTTGGATGATTAACTATCTCCAGCACAAATGGAACACTTTAATAGAAATTGCACAATGGTCCACCTTATCACATTCTCTCACCAGACTCCTGTAGTAAGCAGCTCTGCCCAGAACCAAGGGAGGCAGGCCATGGATGTACATGCATTATGCTCATCAAACAAGAACATTGGAGGTAACTACTGATGACCTTATGGATAATCTTGAGGGAGATGGAAGTCTTCATCTCATATTTAAATATTAGAAGGTCAGAAATGGTTACTCATCATTCAGTAACAATTGCTTCGTTAGGAAGGTTCAGCTAGCAGAAACCATCATTGGTATTTAATAACATGCAGTTATTCAAGGCAAAATGTCAATAGCATCATTCACTTTGTGAAGAATAAATGTTGCGTTATTTTCCTTTGTGCTATTCTGCTTGTAGCCATGAAATTAATGTAGCATCTGTTTCTCCAGTTGGCACATACTATATGTAGAGCATAGATTTAATTATCTTTCCCCAGTTTTTGTCTGATACAGACAAAAAGAGTTTGCCTGATGTAGTGCTTAATTATCATCCCACTGAGTACTGCAGTGGCATTTGTAAACCTTTGAAATTCCAGTATAAAGAATGAGCATTTGTCAGGATAATCTTGTTAGTAATTTCTGATGGCTGAAAAAGTGAATTTCTTTGCCTGTAAATCTTACCCCCCACCCCACCCCATTATGCCCATTTTTTCCTAGTGAGAATTGCTAAATTTGTTCTTTTTTAACTTCTGTGGCAGTCTAACAATGATACTTCTGCTCTGTTCTCCTCCTTCTTCCTGCCTAAAGGGTCCCAGTGTCTGCTCAGTGAAGCTAATCATGATTTGTGTGCTCTTTCTCTCTTTGCCACTTGTTACAGGCATCTCAGGCTTCAGAAGAGCTGTGTTTGGGCAGAGAGTAACGGATGCTGGGAGAAAGTCGAGTGCTAGTTCCTCACTGAAATCACATGATGGTAAATCTGGGAATTCCTGCTTCATTTATGAATGTGCAGGGAATGCAATGTCACTCTCTCCCCATCCAGAGGTGCTTACTACAAAGGATTGAGCTGGACTGCACAGTAACAAAATTATTTGCCCAAATAAACTCTCTCTTCAGAAAGCAAGGGGCATCTCTCGGCTCCCTCAGCTGAACCAAAACTTTTATTTTTGACATCTGTGCATCTTCCTTTTTTTATTTTTAATTTTTTTTAGGTTTTTCTTTCCAAACAAAAGAACCTCTTCAAGAATTCTTCAAAACAGCAGGTAAAATGCATTTTTTCTACAAGAAATGTTTCCTAGAATAATTTAATGCAGTTCTGTTATTTTGTGAGTATAATTTTTAATATGTGCAATAAAACATTTCATATTAAAAGTTGGTCAAACTTTGCAATTAATGAAGGGTCTCTGGACAGCATTTATGTGTACCTGAGTGTTCAGCATTTTAAAACATCAGTGAGACATATGGAGTATATTTTATAAAATTCTTTTTTTTTAAGTTGCTTTCCTATTTACCTTTACATTGTCTCAAAAATTGACCTTTCCTTAGATAGTTATATTTAAAAGATTGTTTTAACTTATTTTAGATTGTAGATTCTTTAAGGACTCAAATTTTTGCTATTGTTAATGTAGTTTATTGTTGCCCTTCCTACTCAATTTATGTGTAAAAGAAGAAGTGTAGGCTTACTTTTTGGACTAGATGTTCTGTAAAACATGAAGCTTCATGTTTAAAAAGGTTATTTTGATCTGTGTTTGGAGATAACACATTGATGTGGAGTGAATACATCTCTCAGGTACAATGATTTATTAAAAATTGAATCACATTTTTGAATCATTCCTTTTCATGGATTTTACTCATGTTGGCTGTATTTGTAACAAGCTGTTGTGATTTTTCCAGTCACCTTGCTGAAGTAGTTTGCCAGCAAGGGAGCAGTCTGCAGACCAACAATGGGCTGGTTTGTTCTGCTCAGCCCTGCTTTTGCTGAAAGAGTAAAGGCAAAACTTCCCCACTTTCCAAGAGCTTGAGGTTTTACAAATTAGCTGTGGATGTTTGGTTTTCAGTGAAACTTAAGGTGAGAAGTCAGGGGATCAGTCACTTAAATGTAGTTATAACCTTTTTTAAGGGGAATGTTTATATGTATATATTTTTGTAACTTGTATGAAATAGATGTCGAAGAGCTGCAACTTTTGAGAGTTGTTCAGCTAACATGTAGGGAACTTTCTGTATTTCTTAATACATAGATGGAACACAGACACTTATTTGCTTTCTGAACTCTCACAAAAATAGTTGGTCTTCTCACATGCTGCCATCAGAATTCCTAGTATTTCCATGAGGGCAATAGCTTAGCTTTCAATGCAGAATTCGGTCTGATGGTGGGAGGCTGGTTTCGATCTCATCAGTTTTCTTTTGCGGCATCCTCATGTTGTCTTCTGTGTAAAGCAGGACACCATGAGTTAGTCTGAAACATCACTGGAACAAAGAGGAGAAACCATGGATGGAAGAATTCCTGACATTTAGAGCTGAACAGATCCTCGTGAGTATGATCCAGAAAAATTGTCTGTGTTACAGGCTTAAATCTAGGAGGAGAAATGGTTCCTCACTGCAAACGTTTTGGATGCTACTTGTGTAGAAACAAGAAAAATCCAGGCTTCTGGCCTGATGTCAAAGGAGAAAAAGGGAAGAGGAGAGCGTTAGTCTAGGGGATTTGTCTATGATTTTTTCCTTCTGAAGGCATGTTAAATAAAGCTACATCTATATTAAAAAAAAAATATATATAAATACAAGGAGATATAATACTGTTTCTCAGTAACAATAGCTGCAAAAATACTGAGAAAAAAAACATCCCTCAAGGGGCTGTGTTTTTTTGGTTTTTTATTTTTTTTTCTTCATTCTGTGACTGAGTGCTTTGCCAGATCACATTTTCCCCTGTGGATTAACTTTGAACTGCCAATTAAAAGTTATTACTAAATCCTGTTACAGCAGAAAGCCTTCAGGCTCATACTGTTAAGATTTGGCCATTGCTCTTTCACATAATAGATTAAACTGCTGGGATTTTGGTAAATTACTTTTGTACATTTTGTAGAATAGCCACAGAGCCAGTATATTTTTTAGGGAAAAGGTAGGAACTGTCATAATTTCTGCTTATTTCATTCAATTAAAAACAAAGGGGGAAAATTGGAATTGGGACAATAGTAAATATTGTTCTTAACACATGGTGTTAATAGTGCAGTAAAGTTTGTCTATCCATACAGTGGTGACCTGGAGTCTTCAGCAACAGCTTTACAGAATCCTGTTAGCCTGTCCTACTTAGAAAGCAAAATTGCTGAAATCTGTGTGGCAAAGGTTAGATGACCTTTCCTACAATTTTTGGGCAAAGGAGACAGAATACTGCAATAACCCTGCTGTTTCTGACAGGCACACTCTGTGTGCCATTGCTCTGAGCAGGGACAAGTTGAACATTATCTCAGAAGCCTCAGAAAACTTTGTGGTAATGGTTGGCAGATGATTGATTTTTTTAATGTGGTCACTGTAGGCTAATCATAAATTGCTTTAAAATCTGTGTGTCCAGCTAGGAACAGATAAAACAGGAAAGAGAAGTGAACTCTCTGATATTTTAATTTGCCCGAGAGAAGAAAAAAACATTCTGCATCCATTAAAAAAGCTACATAATTGTTGCCAAAACCATCCATTCATTCTAAGAGATGATGACCATAAAAATATATTTAGCCATAAATCGATATCTGGGTTTTCATGTTTGGTTTAGGTACTGTGCTTTAGCCCTGATCCTGTGATCTTGCTGAAAAGATTGAATGTCTTGATTTGTGCAGAAATATGACTGCACCCATTCCATCACTCTCCTGTCAAAAAGAGCAGAACAAGGGGTGTCTTTTTCGATGAGTAAAGATAGCCTGGAATAAAATAAAAGTTGTGTTCAACAAATGAATGGATTCTGCTATGCGGGGTACAGTATCTTCTGGTTGATGAATGACTTTTTCTTGCATGCATCAGCTTGTTTTGAAGCCATCTTCAAGGCACCAATCAAAAGAGGGTGTAGGCTGGCAAAAATCCTTCTGCAGCATTCAATTGGTTTAGATACCAGGTCTGTGGTATTTCAGGGGCCTATAAAAAGGGGTAAAACAAGTACTGAAGAGGAGTCCTTGATAACTGGTAGCAACAGCCACAGTGAGGATTTCTGGGGCTTTGGACTTCTCTGTCAGAGAAGATGACTTTTAAAATGGAGGAGTGCAAAGTGCAAAAGGGGCTATTGAAGTTTCTCATTAGGTACATGGCACAGGACAAAGGAGGGCATGGAGACATCTGTCCTCCACAGGTTTTTTTAGTATGCTTGCCATTACCCAGCCATCTCCACCACCCTTCTCCCACTCCATCCCTTGACAGCAGATGTCCTTATCTTCTTTCATGGTCATATGCCACTTCAGAGGCTTGCAGTGTTAAGTCAGCTCAACGCTGCAGAGGTCTCATTGGATGCTCATTGCCTTTGCTAATTTGCATAA
This sequence comes from Donacobius atricapilla, assembly GCA_013397315.1. NCBI lineage: Eukaryota > Metazoa > Chordata > Aves > Passeriformes > Mimidae > Donacobius > Donacobius atricapilla. Next base: position 281,312 of record WBMY01014855.1, on the reverse strand, counting down.
ACTGATGAAATTTTTTATTCTTTTGTGCAGGGTAATTATTGTTGCATTTATTTGATCTATAGCACTGCCAGCACACCCTGTGGTTTCCATGCTTGAAGTCTCCTCTAACCATTTCTCTCCTCTGACATCAAGTGCTTGTAGCAGAAAACTTCACTTCTTTTACACATATCATTACAATCATTGGTTTATGGCAAGATAGACAATGCATCTGCTACACTGTGGATGTTTTTTTATTTTTTTTCCCACTGGTTCCTAGCTATTGAATTCTTCTCAGCCCCAACAAAACTGTTTTCTGTTAATCTTGCTGTGGTGTTGCATCTTGCAGCTCAGCCACCAGAGGTTTGGATCTGGTGAATGAGGTAGAGCCTTATTCAGCTAATGCCACAGCTAGGCTGCAGCTCTCAGCAGCCTCACAGAGGTGGCCTACAGGGTACTCTCTTCCAGAAGGATTAGCAGTGGTGCCATTGCTTTTCCCTGACTGATATAATGACTTCTGAGAAATGTTTAGTCTAGTATAAAGGAGAGGAGCTTGCTTATGCTGGGGTGCTCCCACGCTGACACAAAACCAGACACTTGCTCTGCTCTCAGGCTTTGCATCTACTTGTGTAATATTTTCTTTTCTATTGTTCATGGGATAATTTGTTAAAAATATAATTTTTTACTTGTTATGTATGAGACCAGGAAGACTTGAAACATACATTTTCATCCCAGTCCAGTGTCAGTAAGCCAATACAGTTGCATGACTTTTTGATTTGTGGATTTGCGATTATCATGGATTTGTTAATTACTGTGAAGTGAAACAGCCGTCCCATAGGGTGTGAGACACAGCTGGGATGTATTTTGTGCTCTGCAAGGAGGAGCAGCAGGGTGAGTGCACTGAAGTGCAGTTACAGCTGCGCCATGTGGGAGCTGCTTTAGTGGGGTTGCTGGGATGATTACTGGTTCATTTGAAGCTAAATCAAAACAGAAATATAATTGTGACATTTGGCACCAGACTCTTTTTCTTGAGCACCATCAAAGGGCATTTATGGATGATTTTTCCTCAGAAAGTAGTTCTCTTTCAGAGAAGTAAAGAAATACAGCATTTTGTAATTGGTTGTCCTACAAATGCATTTTTGTTATGACTGTAGTTTTATAAGTTTGCTATTTGCTTTTTTGAACAGAATAGCTGGATTGGTTAAACTGCTTTGTGAGAACCAAATTTAATTCATAGCGCAAGCATAACAAATATTTGAGATTTTTCCATTTTCTTGGAAAAAGAGCAGGTACAATGTGGAAAAGGCCAAAAGATGCACTATGTATAAATTGGAGAGATGATGCAACTGTTCAGGATCTAGCTGACAAGCTACTACTGCTCTTCAACTGCATCCTCTCTTAAGTCAGATATTAATCATAGTCTGTAGGCATGAGCATATTTTAGGCAATATTTTTCCACCTGTAGAGACATCATCCAAGAATTATATGATTATGAAGGAGCTATTTTAGTGTTTGCATGCCTGTCTCTTCAAACTGTGTCTGTTAATTTTAGTCCGTAGTTTTAGTTCCTAGTACAATTCATACTATAAAAGCTGCCAGAAATTCCAGAAAAACTGTGGAGATCTCACAATAAATGAGTTATTCAGAAATTTGTGTTTATCAGTCTAATCGGAGTTCTGGGGGCAGAATCTTTGTCAAAGCAGTATCACTTATGATCAGTAATGTTCATCAGCAGTGATATTCACTCAAAGAACTTTTGAATGTTTGCCATTTGTATTTAGGAATGTATACAGACAGATTTGTGGTCAAGGAGCTGTTTAGAGCAAAAATGGTTTCTAGCTGTTTGGTAGCTCCAGCAATATGTTTTCTTTTACCTTTTTAAGGACAAAATGTATCTTTGTAAATTGCTGTCAATTGTCTTCTAATTTCCTTATTAGGTAATTAATCTTTCTTGCCCTGTCTCACCAGTAGCAGGTAAAATTTTACCATTCACCATTGTGAATGGCCAGGGGCTAATTACAGAGCTTTGAATACAAATATCACTGCAATTGGAAAAAAAACCCCAAATTAAGCCTTGGAATATACATGGACAGACAGCTGAGTACCTCAAAGCTAAAGCTTCTGAAAATTGGCAAGGTAGGGACAGGCAGAGACACTTCAGTTGTGCTTCTGTGAAAAATGAGGCAGCTGAACACACTCTCTAATAGGCACAAAAAAATTTATTGGGAGAGGCTTAAATATCCTCAAACATGACTCAAGCTTAAGTCAAGGACCTGACTTTTTCAACAATAAGCTCAGTCTCTTACAGTCTGTTGAAAGAGCAAGCCCCTTAGGCGGTTGTGTCGTTGTTTTTGGTTTTGGTTGGGTTTTTTTCTTCTTTTTATGCAGATGTTTTATACTCACTTTTATAACTGCTAATAGGTTTCTTTTTTTTTTTCTTTTTTTTTTTTTTTCAAAATTGGCAGTCTTGTGCTTGTACCCCCTTGCTTCATTTACTTTAAAATTTCGTGGTATGCTGACTGGGGCTAGTTTAATATAGAAACCTCTGCTGTGTCTCACACAGCAGATATAATTTCTTGTTGAAATTCTTTTTCCTGGAGTGTTACAGAAGCACAGAAGAAAAAGTGCTCAACTATGGCCAGTAGTGGACCGTTATCTTTTATCTGAGCTGGACAAACTCACTGCCCACAAATGGCTCTTTGTGCAGGAGCCTGAGAGAGGCTCTGGCAGAGCAGGGAACCAGGAGGGGTTTCAGTAAGCATTTGGGGAAATAGGGGTCTGTTTGTAGATCCCCACCTCCTCCCACAGAGAGTATTGCATCCAGCTGCTTCTCAGACTGTTGGTGTCTGACTGGGAATGCCTCACTGCTCTCTGAGGAATTTTATATAACAGTCTGGCTGGTCAGCTGAGGGGTGAATGTCAGTCAGCCAAGTGCTCAGGCTGTTCCCCTCTGTGATGGGGCCTTGCCTGGCATGCCTGTGGTATATTTCGGGTGGTGGCTTTCAGAGATGGGGTGAAGAATACATTTTTCATGAGTCACTTGATAAAATAAGGACCTATATTAGCTTTGAAAGCTGACCTTGTGAATTGATAAGGAGATACCTGTTTCTGCCTAAACCCTTTGAGGGAAGGGATCAGGTTCCTAGTTCTTAAACACCATGACCTTTCAGAAACATTTGCCATTGGTGTTAAGGTGAAATAAAGAATTCAGAAATAAAAGGCATCATAAAGATTCCCTAAAGGACATTCTTGTGGTTGTGCTGAGCTTGGCCTTGAGATACACAAACTTCATATCTGCGTCTTCCGGGAGCCATAAAACTACTGGCTACTGGGAGCCCATTCCCTTCTTATATTAGGTTCACAAGCTCAGGAAGCGCCTGGCCCAAAGATTGAGCTGCTTTGGGTACCCCTGTTAATCCTGTGGATGTACTGTGGTCCATCATTTGCCTTGGGTAACTCTGAAGCCAGGAGTGGTTTCTGCAGGGACTCGACTAGGCAATCTGCAAAGGTCCTTCTAACCTGGACTGTACTTGACTCTGTGTCCTCCTTCAGAGTGGGGCTTCAGGTGGCTTCTGATCTTCCAGAAAAGGAAGAAACTTCAAGCTTCATCTTACCCACAGGAAATTAGTGCCATGACCACAGGCTGTCAAGTGCCCTTTTTCTCTGAACCAAGAGATACACAGAAACTGCTATGGTCAATCAGTTTGCAGAAACTGGTATAGTTCCAACAGCTTGTAGTGGTACATATTAGCAGTAGACTATCCAACGTCAAGTCAAATGCTGGTCTGGAGAGACATTCAAATGCAAATCTAGTTTTGGACCAGATATTTTAACTCAGTTTCCCTCTACTTCCAGTCTTCCTGATACTTTGGAGTCCCTCTTTTGGTTTGTTTTTAACCAGAATATTTGCATTTGTCTAGGAAAAACTTTATTCTAATAATATATCACTTGCCATGAAGTGTCATGGGTCAGGAACTCCTTGCAAGCAGGAAGTGATGGATAGTTGGTATTTTCACGGGTTCAGCAGGTATCTGGGCATGTTCGTGCCTTTGGAAGTCCAATGGGCTGCGGAGAACAAAGCTCCTGCTCAGGAGCTGCAAATCTGTGTAGACTGGGGAAGGCAGGATATGGGATTTAGGGCAGAGGGGATGTAGCTCTGAGCTGTTCTGTAATGGTCAGTATCTAAGTATGGCCTTGGATGTCTATGAGCAGATTTGCTGAGTAGTGGTTTAACTTTTATCTTGCTACATTTTGGCAGCAGTTCTGTGGTTTTTCCTCCAGAGACCACATCCTCACAAGATCACGTATCCTAATGACTGTCCTACAATCTAATGTACATATTTTGCAGTAGAAATATCTTTGCAAATATTTTAATGGAGGAAGGTGTTGGAGTCCAGGGCATGTGAAAAACTCCTCAAACTGCCCTGGGGGGTCTGAGACCCTGGCTAGGACCCCAGGAAAGCACTGCCTGTGACCTTAGTCCATGGGAAAAACTGCCAACACTCATAAATGAATTAAAAACAACAAAGATTTGAAATAAATAGTAGTTTAGTTTATCACAGGGTGAAAATTTGTAGTTTTGGGTTTTAGTATGGAAGTGGATCAGAGCAAGATAGAGAATTTTGGGCGGAGTCTTATCTTCTACTTCATCTTCTGCTGTGACGGTGGCACAGAGACATTGGTAGAATGGATTTGATGTAGAAATTGCGTGTCTAGAATAGGTAGTTATTGGTACAAAACTGTAAATATAGTACACTTTAAGAGTTAATTTGGTTAGAAACCTTTAAAAACAATCTTGGGTCCTCTATCTAGGTTCCTGTAGCTGCATTTTTTAGTGCCCTAAGTCTGCTGTCTGACCTTGAGATAAGAAACTAAATAAACATCTTTGAAAACTAAAGCTGCAAGTTCCACTCATCTTTTAAACCCTGGTACAGGACTTTGAGAAGAAAAGACCCCTAATTAGGGGATTCCTGGAATGGAAATTCCATCAGGAAGAGAATGAAAGGACAGTTTCTTGTGTTAAGGCGTATTTGTTGCTTTGTTTGCTGTAGGCTTTTAAGTTCATATGCAAGTTTGGGCAGCAGCTAGTGCATCATGCTTGTGCCTGCCTCCAAGCAATTTTCCTAGCTGAGTAAAATGAAGAACAGGAAATGAATGGAGTTTAAAACAAGTAAATGTGAACTTAGACTCAGAGAAGCATCTATGAAAAGAGGTATAACAATCACACATACAGAACCACTTACCCAGTTAAAACTCTTATTTAAGTGTTTTAAGAATCTAAGGGCTGTTGCTCTACATCTGTAACCTTGGTGACCTGTGATGTGCTAGGATTTCATGTCAGGCTGTTAGTGAGCATTCCTTTCCTCCTGAGTGTTGTAACACTAAATGCTGTAATGTTTTTCTTCTGAAGAAGGAAGCTGAGTAATTTCAGTGAACCATATGGGCTTTGATATCAATGAATAATCGAATGTGGGTTTTTTAAAGTACCATGTGGCAAAGAATTTTCTTTTTGTCCTTGATGTTTTCTGTGCAGTGTCCTTGTCAGCTCCCCAAACCCACTAAGCAGTAAACTTTTCCACACTATCCATGGCACTTTTATCTGGATCTGCCGGAGGGGACAAGATGACTTGTTTCAATCCATCCTTGAGAACAGTTATTCAAGTGTTCTTAACTAGTGGTGTTTATAGTTGCAAGTTTGTTGTTGCAGTTTTTTCTCTTTGGGATGTGGATTCCAATCTCCCACACATTTTCCTTTCCTCCGTTTTATATGACTGCTTGTGGATGCCAGTTCCAGCCCTACTGGACACAGAGGAAGGTGGATTAGAAGTGTGTGTCCGAACTGAATCTCCACAGCACCCCAAGTGCTGTGCTTTCATTTGCGTGGGGGAACAGTCTCAAAATGCACAAACTTTACTTGCCACTGAGATTTAACAAAGAGATGTACTATCACCATGGCTGGGTCCATGGGACCACAGAAGGGACAGTCTACACGAAAGCTTTCTGAGAGGTAAATAGTGTACAGTTTAGGTCTTCAGCACCAGTCCTTCACTCAATAGATTCATTCCACACCAATTACTAACACAGATGTAACTACAGATGGCTCAGGGAGTACTCTTGTCTTATTTTATTACTATTTGGAACAATAAAGCCAGTGCAGGTTGATATATGAAATATGGTAATATGCTTCTGTTCCTGACTCCTCCTGATGTTTTTCCAGCCCAGAAAAATTCGTGTACTTCTCTCTTTACTAGGTCAGTTTTCTTATATCTCTTTTTGGCCATGTTGAAAGCAGTTTTTTTCTTCCCTTTTACACTCTATGTGTGTGATGAACCCAAATGCAGGTGATGTTTCAACTCCTAATCAAAACCCAAAGTCTCTGAAACCATGAAACCAGGTGAACTTTGCTTTGCAGTGGCACTGCTGGCTTTATCTGGAGACTGGAGAGTCTCTCAATAATCTAAATGGCAACTGGTCATCAAAAAAACTAGAATAACTTTAAAAACAATCACACCTAACTTGTTCTGGTGTTGAGCAAGGAGCTGGTGTATCAGAAAACACTCCTCATACACTCTTTTTGGTTGTTGTTTTCAAGGAAATTCTCAGCAGGTAGGTACTAATTTGTCCATCACTTGATCACTTCTCTCCAGCCAGCATGGGACATCTTTGGTATTGTGTACGTACATGCTAGCACCCATATGTGCCCCATATATGAAGGTTATAACTTCAGAGCGTGTATCTTTATAAAGGCTGTGTGGTCATTAACGCCATGAGAATACACTTTCCTGCTAACATTTTCTGCGCATCAGATTTCATACTTGGTCCTTTTCTTGTCTTGGACACAGAGGCTGTTCAAGTGCTAGAAGCTGTGTATTTGGTAAGGTAAGGGGTAAGGAAATCATCCTGAGTTACTTGTCTAGTAAGATCCTGATGAAACTCCTGCATTTACTGAAGATTATATGGTTGAGGATATCAGCAGTCGCTCTTTTTTCCTCATTACTTCTCACTGTTCTTCCTAGCACCTCTTTGCATCTCTTTCTTACCTTATTGTTTTTAGCTTAAGTGAGCTTAAGACTCAACTCTGTAATGACACACATGCTTCAGCTTCACTAACTTAAATGGTCAAAATTAAATAATATTAAACCAGTTCATTTGCACGCATGCAGAAAATACAATGACGCTTAGTGGCTTTAGTGTAAAACCATTCTCCCTTGTCCTATCTCTATCTTGTGTAAAAAGTACCTCTCCATCTATTTTATAAACTCTCTTTAAGTAGTAGAAGGTACTATAAGGTCTCTCCAAAGCCTTCTCTTCTCCAGGCTGAACAACCCTATTTCAGACTGTCTTCAGAGGAGAGCTGCTCCAGCCCTTTGATCATTTTTCTGGCACTCCTCTGGACTTGCTCCAACAGGTCCACGTCTGTCTTGAACTGGAGAGCCAAGAGCTGGATGCAGCTCTGCAGGTGGGATCTCACCAGAGCAGAGTAGAGGGGCAGGATACCCTCCCTTGACCTACTGCCCATGCTGATTTTGATGCAGCCCAGGACATAACTGGCTTTCTGGTGAGTGCAGATTGCTGGGTCACACCCAGCTTTTTGTCCACCAGAACCTGCAAGTCTTTCTCCATAAGCTTGCTCACAGTGACTACTTCTCCCATTCTGTCCTCATATCTGGGACTGCTCTGATCTAGGTCCTGCACCTTACACTTGGATTTGTTTAACCTCATGAGGTTCTTACGGCCCACTTCTCAGGCTTTACACAGGTTCCCCTGGATGACATCCCTTCCATTTGTTGTGTCACCTGTGCTGCTCAACTTTGTGCCATCTGCAGACTTGCTGAGGGAAAACTCGATCTCATTGCCACTGAAAGGGACATTAAATAGCAAAAGATGTTAAAGTTACATGAGAAAGTAGATTGCCATGAGCTTTTTACTCACACTCTGGGTGTTAAAAGGAAGAAAAGCCACTCCACTTTAATTTTCCAGAGTCCCTTAATATGCCACGCAGAGAATTAGAACCACAGCATGAGTCAGTGACATCCACAGCAAGGCTGTTGGGCAGTTGTCAGGGTAGGACACGAAATAGATTGACTCCATATAGTTGTTAGGAGAGAAAGAAGGCTTTATTTATAATTCCAACAGTTTCTTTTATAACATGATCTGCTAAAAAGGTCTATTATTGGTCCATCGGACTGACTCTTCTCTCCATTGGTTAAGTAATAGGAAACAACACCTGGGGACAGTTGTTATGGGAAAGGGAACAGTGTTTATTTAACCTGTTTTGAGAAACAGAGAGATGTTTTAAAAAAAGAAACTGTTGACAGCTTTCCCTTGGGAAAGGACCTAGCAGTGGTTAGCAAGCTAAAATTCTCTCAGGCGCAGAAATTTTGAGCCCACAGGCAGTCCCCACATGAGCTGCAGTAAAGCATCTGTACACGTGTGGGCACTGGGTGGGACCCCACCTGGGCATGCCTGAGGTCCCATCAAGCCCAGAAAGCCCCCCTTGGGCACAAGGGTCCCTTTTAGCAGCTTCCCAAGAGAAACAGGGCTCTGAAGCCTTTCAGTTTTGAAACAAGATCTGAGCTGACAAGAGGAACACATAAGCAAGTCCTTCTCAGGGATGACCTATTGGAAGGCATTTCTCCGGGTTCGTCAGCTTGGGGCTGGGAGGGGAGGCTACAGGCATCATCATCCTCATCGCTATCATCAGCTTCCTCCTCTACAGGGAGGGTGAATGAGCCAGTCCGCTGGGACTGCAGTCATGAAGGTCATCCTGTTGGGAACAGAGGGTCAAAGGGAAAGAGCAGAGTTGTTCCTCTCCTCCCTTGGAGGGTTCATTTTGAGAGTCTTTTACTGCTGGAAAACCCAATTAAAATACAATGTCTGGCTAAACTTGCTATCTTCTTCACAAAAGAATAATCTCTCTGCATTTTGTATGTCTCTCAGCTAATGGATTCTCCACTTTTATAAAGAAATTCTGAAGACAGATTTTTATTATCTTTTTTATTATTATTAAGAAAGGAAAAAAAGAAAAAGATAGTCTGAATACAGTGCTTCTCAGACCTTCAGCCCATGCCAAGGGCTGACAAAGCATGTAGAGTGTGATTACAGCTTCCTATTTCATTGCTGAGTGGCTCTATAAATAATATTCAATGAAAATTGCTGGCAGAAGCATTGCTTTTAAAACATGAAAATGTGCAAAAATCCCCAATAACTAAATGCTTTTTTTTTTCACCTAAGCCTCCTAAGGCTTTATAGGTCCAAAAGGAACAGATTACTGTAAGGATTTTTGAAAAAACTTTTCTCTGCTGTGACAACCGTTTCTGTTTTCCCCCTCATTGCTATCAAAGATCTGCAAAGCTAAGGTCTAAAAAACTAAATTCCAGTTGATACCGAGACTGATTTACTTCCTGAGCTGGAAAAATGACCTCAAATGAATTTGAGATCATGGACCAAAAGCAAATCTGTACAGCTGGACCTTCATAGCACTGGGGGCTCGAGGGGTAATCTTGACTCCATCTCTCACATTCTTATCACATATTTGCACACATCAGCCAGTTTTCCAAGTGTTGGACTGAGAGTCATGCCTTGTCTAAGCAGATGTCTCACTGAGACCTGCAGTCCAGAAGACATTGCCAGGCTGTCCTCAGTAGTTTGTTTCAATACCTGATCAGTGTGATGACCTAAAAAAAATTAATAAAAATCAGGCTGTATCTCCTGTTTGAATTTATTTGGCTTCAGCTTCCAGCCTTCACTTTCTATTATGCCTTTTCCATTAAGTTCAAGAGCCTTTTAGAACCAGATTGTTTCTGTTAAGGTGGCCCAGTAATTTAGTCATTACTACATCCTGGGAAAAATGGGAGCAGACGGAATACCTTCAATCTCTCTTGTGGTATGGCATTTCTCAAGCCCTTGAATTATTATTTTTTTTTTTATACTGCCTCCCTCCTTCCAAATTCTATTCCAAAAGGGGACCCCAGAACTTTACCCAGAGCTTGGTGAGTAACAAATTCTTACATGGAAGGAAAAAAAACAAATCTCAATTCCTATCCACTTACACCTTCAGGGATTGTATTTGTCCTTTTGCTACATGGTGCAGGAGATTGCAGCCTTGATCTGTCTGCTCAGTGCTGGACCATTTTGCAGGGCCACAGCTGTTTGTTATATAGGGGTTTTTTTTTTTTTTTTTTTTTTTTTTTTTTTTTTTTTTGTAAATAGAGTTTAATCCTTGTTCCTGGACTTATTATTTGCATGAGTCTGTTTGCAGAGATGTTCTCTCTGAATGGGCCTAGAAGACTGCCTTAAAAATAGTTGACAGCCATAAAAATTCAAATTACATTTCTGCCATTAAGCAAAGGTATCTCAATAACTTTGGGGCATATAAGCCTAAACTAAAGGAGACTGTGTTCTCAAAGAGAAACTTCTCACACCAGTTCCAGCAACACTGGGGCTAAACAGTTGTTACTGTTTTTTCTTAAATTTTGAAAGGAACAAAGCTGTTTTCTTTTACAAATGGGTTCCATATGTTTTTCAGTAATTCACACATTATAGACAGCTTTTCCCCTCTTCATGTGTATTGGTTTTGTTTAGCCACATATTATACTCTGCTTAGAAATTAACCCAGAGCTCCAACTTTTTTGCTTTAATGAAACAGATGAGAAACTAATTAATTTTGTTGGTAATCAGATTATTCTGTATTCACCTGTAGACTGCTTAAAAATACTCCCCCCTCCCCTTCCTCCCCCGAAAAAAAGGTTTATCATTTTGGATGCAACATATTTTATGAACCCTTCCATAAAATAAACCCTTTCATAAAATATGAATATAAACCCTTTCATAAAATTTTGGACTGTACTAAAAAATACATTAGTTGAGCTGCAATTCTGAGCATCAAAGAGACTTGATTGACTTTCAAATAACTGATATTTTGTTTTAAAATGCAGACTACTTGGCTGTCAGAAGAAGTTAATAATTTAGAATTCTTTGTTGCTCTCTGAACTCAGAACTATTTCTGCTATTAGTAAGTTTTTGTAAACTTCGATAAATCCAAAGAAGACTATTTTATCTAACAAGTATTCATACTCTAGCAATGGTTGTACATGAAGTAAAAGAGACAAATATCCGCAGTTTGATGTGAAATTCATACATATCTTTGAATAATACATAATATCTTCAGATCTCCTGAGGAGTCATACATGGTTAAATTGAAGACTTTGGGATGCACAAAATTGTCTAGTCATTGTCTTCCACTTTCCTATCATTGCTAGGATAAAATTTCCAGATTGTACCAGATAAAGAAAAATATGTATTCTGTAAACATTAGATAGATCAATTTATATTTTTGAAGATAATAGTCCTTATTCCCACCAACTCTAGCATTCATTTACACCACTTTGACTGTGAAAAATAAGATTTGGAGCAAGTGCAAATATATCTAGCTCTAGCTTCATGGCTGGAAGTAAAGCTATTAGTGTGAGTGTCAGGCCCTATAGTTTTATCTCATTTCCTCTTATTTGTACCTGTATCCCATAGTGAGAATAGGGTGTAATCTCCAGAATATAAAGATAGGGAGCAAGAGCAGAGTGATATCAGCTGTCACATAACAAAGTGATAGTTTCTTCCAGCCCTCTGTTGAGCTCTATGACCTGCAAATTATATTTTTCAGCGGCTATATTCCAATAGGTATTTTTTAAAGGGGTAGTGTGATGATGGAGGACTAGAGCTAGAGATAAAACAAATTCATCCAAACTTTTCAAAAGCCCAGAGCTGTCTGTGCTTGTAGCTCTGCCCTAACATCAGATGTTCACAGTGCTCATGCATGCTCAGGACAACTTGCTGGCAACTGGCCTGCAGCTCTGTGCCACAGCCAGAGCCACTGTGGGATATTTTCACTTCCACCTGAACTGTTAGAGGCTAAAAAGCTTTGATAAGCATAAATAAAGAAAGGGAGAGGTGGGTGAATGTCACCTTCCCCATTCTGTTTAGCTGTCACTTACTCTGTTGGTTGATGGTAAGGTTTTGGTTGTGTAAGGCTGTCATGTCACGTTGGACTTAGTGTATGAAAGCCAAAAATACTCGAGGGGCTGGAGGATCATGTGCCTGTTCTTCCAGCCAAGTTTCTCTCAGATCTTTAAGCAGCTGCTTCAGAAATGCATTCTTGCTGCAGACCTTCTGGAGACTTGGAATGACTCACAGAAGGGCTAGCTAATGACGCTCCTGTGCAGTGAACTTTCTGCCCAGGAATGCACTGTCTCCCGTGAGCGCCAGCAAACGCAATCACTTGCTGGGGGCAGCTTGCTTAAGATAATCTGAACAGAGAGGCCACCCTCATTCCCCATTTCAGGAAGACACACTCAGGTGTGCTGTCTCACATACACTGAGCATTTGGATGAGCAGAGGCTGTTTCTGTTCCTATAATGTATTTATAGCTTTCCTGAATGAAATCTGATGGAAAAATGTTATTTGGCAGACAAGGTACACCTTAGCCCTGAGACAAGCTTAAATGTACAGTAGAACAGGGAATAGAAACTTTCATCCTGTCTCCAGCAGCTGCTAGGCTGTGACTTCACCCTCTCCTCTTAAATGCTTAAAGCAATCCCCAGTTGTTGAACATTTAAATTACTTGAACACTTCAGAGATTTTATTGCTCTTCCTATTTACTGTGGTATTAAAGTTCTGCTTCTGTGGTAAATTTGAAGCATCTTTTTCCCGGGGATACCTAAATAAAATAATTCACAATTCACCTAAATAAAATAATCACATTCCCATCAACATGAGAAGAGTGTTGCTCATGGATGAGGGAGGAGGAGAACACTGTGGTAGGTAGGGAGCAGTCATAGAAAGTGGAAATATATCAGTCTTAACAAAGCGACTCATACTGAAGACTGGAGCTGCACTAGTGTCCTTCCCTTCTCACATTTCCTCTGCTCATGCTGCCAGCTTGCCAACAAGAAGGGTGCAATTTCTCTGTGTAATTTTGGCCTCCTGGCCCTGAGATTCCATAATTTAGGCTTCCCCTTCGAATTTTGAACTTGGACAATTTCTTTTTGTAACCAAACCTCATCCACAATCTAAGCATTTCAGGTCTCTTTTACATCTTTGAAAGGCTTGATCCAAAGCTGAGTGAAGTCAGTGGAAGGACTCTCCCTAACCTCAGTGTATTTTGGATAAAGCCCTAAGGCAAGACTCACATTCCATACATTTTAGCTTGGATTTGGATTTTCATAAGCTTTAACTCTCCAGAAAGCTGCCAGTTTCACAAATCTACATCCCATAGTATGTGTTTTCAGCTTCTTGGTTTTGTAAGAATGCTTTAAAGCTAAGAATGCTTTAAAGCTAAGAGAAGAGTTAATGAATTATTCAGGACTATAACATGAACCAGTGACCTCAACAGCACAACAGTTTTCATTGAGGATGTTGTGTTTCCTTCTCTTGCATGAACATTTGCGTCTAAGAAATATGAATGTATGTAAAAGCAGGTTCATTTGCAGCAAGGAAGGTAAAAGGTTCAGCAGGAGGGTGCAGAGTGCCCAAATCCAGAAAAGAAAGGTCTAAATGTGTCTGTTTTCATTTTCACCCTTGCTTGCTCAGTGTAGGCTTGGTTTGTTTTTGATTTATACCAAAACAGGTTATTAGAATACCGCTGAAATTTCTAATCCAAACAGACTTATTATCTCAATTGGGTCTGACCCCTTCCTGGCTAAAATCAAAGCAAAATTTGATAGGAACAAAACCAAAACTCTTTAGCTCTCTGGAAAGAAGTACTACTAATGCCTGAAATCAGTACAGCTACATCCATTTACAGAGTCATTGTCTGGCTCCTGGAATGCTTTTTATTTTGCCATGACTGTCTCAGAAGAATATTATTTTTGTATTCATTGCAAAATTAAATGTAAACTGGGAAATAGTTTTGTCCTGTGGTGATAACTTCTGAATATAACCATGAAATTGTTTAGTATTGAAGGAAACAATTTTTTTAAATAGATGAAGCAATTTTTTAAAAGTAAACAAACCTGCAAACATTTTTTGAGTATTGAATATGGAAATGAATCTATCTAAAATACTTATCTCCCTTAATGTTTCCTCTTTGGTTTAATTACCTTGTATGTATGTGCTGGTTTGAAAGTAAAACCAGTGAGAGACTCCAAGTCAGAAATACAATTTAATAGGAGGAAAAAAAAACCCAAAATAAAATAAATGCAATAATACAACCTGACACCCTGTTAGTTAGGGTCCTTGATTGCCCATTAGACAGAGATAACTCCCGGATGGGAGTTACCCATGAGTCATACAGCAGAGCATGAATGGGCCCATTAACAGAACATAGTCCGGAGGGTGGGGACAAGGGAAACACTGCCCCACCTGGTTTCAACAGCTCATGAAGATGGTGATGGAATACATATTTTGGGCATATCTTACATTGTAACCTAGGACAATGTATCATGGTCAGTGTCAACAACATGTTATTTTTACCTGCAACAAAGTAAAAACTCCAGCCATATTATCAGGCTGTGGAAATATTGAAAAATTTCAAAACTATAATTATATAATCAAAAGTAGTATGAGGCTTTGTTTACCACTTGAAATAGTTGCTGCACCAATGGGCATTTCACAAACCAAAGTCTTAATAATACTAATACTAGGGCAAAGGAGACAGCTGAAAATTTAAAGTCTATTCCACCGTTATCTCCATTTGCACCTGAGTCCTTCAGGAAAAAATCTTATTCTGCTTTGCTGCATGTTTGCATAAAGCAGAAACCAGCAATATCATGAACTCTACTCTTCTGCACCTGTTGGCAGCATCTTTTTTCCATCATACAGCTGCCAAGGCATACGGAGGCTCTAATTCCTTTGTGCAAAGAGACTCCTTTTCATCACCTTTTCTATGAAGTGAATTTAGGCTACAAGCAGACAGGAGAAATGTGACATGAACCTTTATTGTGTATCAGTATTCTATCTGCTGCAGCAATTTCAAGCGGCTGCAGTTTATCAAGTTAAGCATAAGAACAATTGACATTGTGGGAATAACAATCATCTAAGCATACCATTTGGGAAGCAATAACACATTTTTTCCTTCCATTTCATTTTTAGGAGCTTGATGTTCAGCTTGAATGTCTGACGAATAATCTGTTATGAACATGTAATATGTATTAGAAAAATATTCATTAGAAAAATAATCCTAAGGAACTCCTCCACCTGCCCACCTCCCCCAGTAAAGATATTCCTTTTCCATTTGTATCCTGATTTTTTATTTCTGAAACAAAGCCGAAATTAACCAAGCTTATTTTAACAATTTCAAAATACAGTGTCAGCTAATCAACCTCTTCCTACTGTCTTGCTCATAACTAAAAAAAGAAAACTATAAATACCTTCATAGGCACCAAATAACAGGACTAAACACTGCTATGTATTTAGTCTGACACACCTAAAATAAAATAACATTGTCAGTCTGTAGTAATCAATAAAGACCTGTTGGAAGCCATTGAAAATTTCAAAGTCCTGAAAGATTTCAGAGACTCAAGACCCTCGCAGAGGCTGCAGGGTTGGGCATTTCTTGTCTGTCTCTGCCTTGAGACTTTGGCAGTTACCCACAGAAGCTCTTCAAAGTGAGCTAAGATTGTGAGATATCATTGTCTTCCCATAACCATGCAAGGAGAGGTTATGAAGTGCAAAAGAGAAGTAGTATAAAGTTCTCAAAAGTTCTGTAGAAGAGTTTGACAGCTAAAGTTTTACTCATGAGTGTGAATCATTTCACATTCTTGCACCGAAGTGCCATGAAAAGCCCTGGGCACCTCAGTAGGCTATTTATCTCTCTTGAGATAGAATATATTTATCTCATTTTTAAGACAATACAGAAACATTGACTTTATGGCATAAAAAGCATAGCTTAAGGAGAGAAAAAAAATACTTCTCTGGGTTTACACTCGTGTCATGATAGGAAGTAGACTGAGTCTTTTTCCTTTCATAACTGCCTGATTTCTAAGCATCTTCTAATCAAAGTAAGCTGCACATGCTGTAGAGTCTCCAGCTACATTTTGGAAGTGACCTCTACTGTCTGTGTCTTTCTTTTTTTTTTCCCAAAGCAAGACCTAAATCCACAAAAGTCTATTTCAAAGTTACTCCATTCTCTTCTTGACACAGCATACTTCTAACACAGCCTCCTGAATCTCTGGGTCCATAAACTATAGTTTATAGTATTTAGCTGCTTTTTTTCTCCTGTTTGTCTTAAGTTGTGGGCAATATTTTGGTTCCAGTGAAGGTGCCTCCCAGATCCTGTGCGCAGATGATGCAACTACCACACTTGAATAGCCCTGGCAGAACAAGTTCGGTGGTTTGCTGTGCTAATAGTGATGTTTGCCCTCCCTCCTCCTTTACTTGCTCAACTTATCAGCAAGAAATCTACTTAAGTGCATGCACTGGCTCAGTGATGTGACAGCACTCAGTAAGTCTTCAAAGGACCATGCCTCTGAGCTGGTCCCAGTAACTAGTTTACTTGGTGCTATGGATTTTAAGTTCCCACTGACTCCAGCTAAGCTAGTGACATTTCTAGAAATTAGGCCCCCAAAGCTGAGAAGTCTTTACAACACACATCTCCCCCAGACCTCCAGGTATTTCGTTGGTCAGGTAGAATACCCTAAAGCATGGTGCATTGACCCTGTCTCAGGCCAGTCGGATGGAGGCTGGGCGGTCAGTGTCTCTCTCCCTCCATGGGCTCTACAGGGACCTAGGAGGTAAAGGTGGTGGTAAAAGGGAGGATAACCTTAGAATGTATTGCAATTTGTTTATCTGTATTTGATTAGACATTATAGAAGTCTATTTATATGAATGGGTTTTGTAGTGACCTCTTTGGCAGATGTAATAAAAAAGGAAAAAGGAAATTACTGATTTATATGGATTTGATCTGGATTTTTTCTTTTTTTTTGCTTGTTTGATTGTCATTATTGCTACAGTGTTTCCTTCTCCTAAAGTTCAGGCTGTTAGCTCTTCACTTACATTCTTCCCTCAGCAAAGGCTTCTTCTAAAGGACTCCCCAAACCAATTCTCTAAATACTGAACAAGATCTGGTCATTGGCACATGGACATTCAGGGATGAAGGGTTTTCTTAAAAAAAAAAGAAAACAAACCACCAAAAAATCCCAAAAACCAACCCCCAAAAATCCTAATTTATGGGCATCTTTTGCATAGGGTAATGCTTAAATGTGGAAATTATTCTTTGAACGGGATGATCACTTAATACCCAACTGATGGTGGGAATCTCTACCATCTTCTGTTGAACCAGAAGAGACTCCTTAAAATGTAAAAAATCACTTGGAGCACTGAGTCCAGTTCTGTGGCCTACAGCATAGGAAGGATATGGACCTGCTGGATTGACTCCAGAGAAGGCTTTGGAGATGCTCCATGGAGCTGGAGGGCTGGAGCAGGTCTCCAATGGAGACAGGCTGAGAGAGCTGGGGTTGCTCCACCTGGAGAAGGCACTGAGGAGACCTAATACCAATTTCCAGTACCCAGAGGAGCTACAAGGAAGTTGGACAGGGACTTTGTATTAGGACATGTAGAGATGGAACAAAGGGGAATGGCTTCAAACTGAGAATAGCTTTAGATTAGATATGAGGAAGAAATTCTTTACTATGAGAATGATGAGGCATTGGAACAGGTTGCCCAAAGAAGTTGTGGGTGCCCCATTTCTGGCAATGTTCAAGGCCTGGTTGGATGGGGCTTTGAGCAACCTGGTCTAGTGGAAGGTGCCCCTGACCATGAGAGGGGGTTAGAACTAAATGTTCTTAATGTCCCTTGCAACCCAGACTGGTCTGTGATTCAGAACAAATGACTCTATGAAATTGTTAAGGTCCGGCTGGCCTGACTGCAGCAGCTTGTGTGTGAGCCACTGCTGTCAGTTCCCTGTAGGATACGGGCAACCTGCTTCCCCTTGCGCCTGCACACAATGGGATGTTCTGTCAGACCATTCCCGCACCTGCAGAGGCAGCTCCTGCTGACTGATTACAGATGTTCTACTCATGTACCATTAGGCGGGTGCTGCAGCCACCCCCTCGCCCGGGGGCACGGACACTCCTCTGGCATCTGGCTTTAAAAGTTGGACTCACCTGAGGGAGGTTGGTTTTGTGTTTTGTTTTTTTTTTTTTTTTTTTTTTTTTTTTTTTTGGTTTTTTTTTTTTTTTTTTNTTTCCGGGGAGAACCGGCTTATGGCCGGTGGTCAGGCAGCCGGCAGGCGGCAGCCTGTGCCTGCGTATGGCTTGCGGAAGGTTTTGCCAAAATGTTATGTGTTTGCTTTTTTTGTGTGTGTGTGTTTTTTGTTTGTTTTCTTCTTGCAAATTGTCTCCCCTCTTAAGGTGTTTGAATCATGTCTATACAATAAGCCCCTGAGCTCTGTCCATTCACTTTGTCAAAGCCCTCAGCTTCTCTCACCGCCCCTCTGGTGCAGACCCACTTTTTCTAACCCCCATCCCAGTTTACACATTCCTTTCACTCCTCAGGGCTCTCTAGCCCAGCCACCACCTCACTGCCCCCATCCTGAAAGGTCTCCTCTCCCATATCTCCCTGAATTCTGTGGGAGTCTAGGGAATGCCAATCCCCAGAAGGCAATGCCATGTCTCCAGGCACAGCAGCTGCTGGATTACAGCAGCATCAGGAGACTGGGGACTTCACCCTTTGCAGAGGCCAAGTTTGGCTCTGAGCACAGTAAGATTTCTCCTGTGTCCTGTTTCACTCAGAGTCCTCAGGTGGAGCTGTGGTGCTGGAGCCCCATCAGCCCTGTTAGCAGCCCAGGCACTAATGAAGCTCATGTGCACTCATGTGTGCACCAGGGGCTGCTGCCTTAACACAGCAGTAAGGTCTGAGCAGCAGGGTCTCATCAGTAAGGCATGCTCTTGCTGAGCGGGGAAGTCCCTAAGAGCCTTCTTCTCGCAAGGACTGCCTCCCAGCTTTAGGAAGGCACTAAAGTGCAGCGAAGTCGATCTTGCCCTGAGATCTAGGGTCTTCTGCTGAAGTCCTCAAGATGCTGCAACTAGGTGCCTTTTTTACGTCCCTGGACCCTTGAGTGTTCATCCCAGATCAACAGCATGGAATGTGAGGTCTTAGGGAATGGCTCCATGCTGCCTCACATCCAGTAGATCTCACCATCTAATACATGGATTAGGAAAATAAACTGCTCTCAGGCAAACACCCTCCTTTTGACTAAGGAAATGCAGCAACTTGCTGAAAGCGGTTAAGTTCTGCCCATCTGCAAGTGTGGTATTTGAAACACTTTAAAACACAATGAGAGAGCGTGTAGAAGGTATCAGGGCTTTAAGTGTTGGGTGTGTATGGGAGGCACCACCTGGGAACAACTCTCTCAAGGCCAATTTGAAACCATTTCTTTTTGCGCAGACTGATGGAGACAAAGCTTCTTTATAGCCCATCACCCTGCTTCCACCCGCTAAATAGCCCTCCCTGCAGCCCTGGGCCAAGAATTCATGGGGATCAACTAAGAGCCTTCTTAGACAGGAATCTTAGACAGGAACTTCAGGGAGTCTTATTTGTATGTTTGGTGCATAATGAGAAAGGTTTAAGCCCACCACTTCTCTTGCCACTGGTGGATGGCAAGAAAAGACAACCCCAAAACCATGGAAGACTCAATAGTGACAATCTGCTGTGTGTAGGCTGTCCTGCAGCCCCTCTCTGTACACCATGCTCTGTTGTCTTCCCGGTCATGCAAGAGGTCTGCTCTGCACAGCCTTTTTCTCTGCAATCTCTAACATCACCCTATGAGATAATGGGAATCATATATGTAAGATAGGCAGGGTTTTGCGGAAAACAGCAGCACTGGAATGTACTTTGAAATCGTAGATGTCAAAGGGATTTCTTACACTCTGTGTATCCAAACCAGCCTTCCTGCAGTCCTACAGCTAGAAGCACTTCCAATTTATAAGAGAACACACACCAATTAAATACCAAGAGTTCTTGTTTGCACATGACAACATTAGATTCTGCAATACATTTCCTTTACTCAAAATAAATAAATATAAACAAATGTTTTGACAATGGCATTGCAGGAGCATGTGTGTGCATGTGATTTTAGATGGTAACTCTGGAGGTAGGTTTTCAGCTGAGTTTTCATCTATCCCAGGATGGCAGGGCCAGGGTTATGTGTGTCATTGGCCATATGAGGATAAGCCTGTGGTGGGAGGATTTCTGAGCTGCAATGCTGAAGCCCTGCTCTGTTTCCGTGGGCCTCAGGCTAAGAACACCAAGTCTTCTCCATGCTGCTGTGACCACTTGCAGGTGTCTTTGCCACAGGAGGGACAACATCAGCTGTCTGACTTGTGGGGAAGCTGTTGTGATATGCATGCCTGGAGGGGGATGTGTATATAGAATATATGCATCCCTCGTCAGCTAGGAATTTTTTAGAATTTTAGTTTTTGCCTGATAATGGGAAGGTGACAGTGCAGAGGAAGTTTTTTTTTTCCCAGTCTTGGTGGAAAAGGGCTTTGATAAATTATAGGATGAGCAAGACAGGATGAGCAAGCATTATTTCTGGACATTACTTTGAGCAGATGTGATATTTCATAGCCTCACGAACCCTAAGATTAAATTCTTGATTTTTTAAATGCAAAAATAAAATAAAATAACATAACCTGTTGGCAGAGGAAGTACCTAAAAAATTGAAGAAAAAATTACTTCTCCACTGGTTCTTTTAATGTGGATGTTGAGCTGCTTGGGCTGAGATGAAAGAGATGAAAAGGGGTGACAAACATGGCTTAAATACTGTATTAGCCCTTTTATTTATTTAATTATTTTCTTATCACTGTATTAGCCAAACACAAGATAGGTGGTTATTGGACCAATTTCTAGTTGTGGCTAAAACCTCTTGCTGGTGCATAGCTCCAGAATGTAACCAAAATAGACTTGGCTAAAATCACTGCTTACCTTCACATGATAGCATCTGAACAATGTCTCATTGCTGATGGAGGGATTGCAAGGTAGGAGAAAAGAAGAAGAAATAAAAGTGAATTCTGTAACTACAGAGAGATGTGATCATTTGAGAATTTCTTGAATTTGCTGATGTCTTAGAAGCTTAGATACCATGGAGATAGTTGCCTTAGCACTGTTTTAGCCACATAGGCATTTGTAATCAAGCCTGCCTCTTGTGGCAAAATGATGATGTGTTACTTTTTTTTTTTTTTTTTTTTTTTTTTTGCAAAGCTTTTGTGAATGTACAATAAAGCAGTTTATGGGCTTTTAACTAGACTTCGGATTTTCTCTCAAGCTTCTCATCCTTGACATTTTTATTTTTTTCATTGACGTTAATTCCGAAAATGTCTTTCAAGCTAAGGCCTTGTACATACAAGAGCCTGTCTGATTTGGTCCCTGTTCACATCAGGATAAAGAATCCTACTTAGACGGTGAAAAAGGATAAATTTCAGAGGTTGTGTTCAGATTTTTGTCTTTTAGAAACTAGCACAGAGTTGTTGTAGGTTTAACATTTCCACAGCATGACATCATTTCAAAATCTGTGTATTTTCACAGTAGGAACTCAGACAAACCAAATGCTATGAAAAATGGAATAAGTGGGCAGATATCTCTATTATGATTTGCAGAGTCTCTTAATAAAACCAGTATGAAAATATATAAAGTGAGATTAAAGACAAAAGCAATTATCTCCTCTAGTTGGAATTGGAAGTATTTGCATTTCAAAGTTATTTTTAGAAGGAAGACAGTTTGGTGTAGGAGAAGGGAATACAGGTGACTTCACCACTGATAAGTAACAGCTGTATTAATTACCCAATTCAGCTGCGATGAGTCACAGCTATAGCCAAAAAAGATAAATGTGATAAAAGGTAGTGGGTTAACTGCTGAGGGAGGATCATGAAGGAGGAGGAACCTTAATGATGAGGGAATGAGAGGATCATGAAGAAGGATCCTGGGGAGAGGGAATCACTGTTGTGAGATCAGTCTGGGTCTGCAGTCATAGTTTAGCGGGCTAAAAGCCTGCCTTCAGAGTCTGCAAACTAATACATGCAGTCATAGTCTAGCAGGAAATCACCACTAGTCAGAGGCTGCAAGGGAAACCTACCGTAGGAGCTTTCTGCAGCCGGAGTCAGTGAATAGTTGGAGTCAGGATGGCTAAGCTGTAAAGAGGAACAGATCAGGGCCATTTTCAAGCTGCGATGAACAGTAAGTCTATGTCTTGGCTCATTTCTACCCTCTAATAAGCAGGTGGCTGTAACAGTTTGGAATTTTAGAACAGGCAAAACTGCTGCCTGGTAAGGCAGCAGACTACCAGAGGTGACAATAAAGTGTTAGTGGGGCAGTGGTGGCCTCTGTATGGTGTGTGTTTGTCCTCTCAGCTTTAGATTCCATGCAAGAGTGGCAAACCTGACTTTCCAGGACTTTCACTCAGGATTTTGTCTTTGATCACAAAAGCTCTGTGATTTTCAGGCCCTGGAGAAGCCCTGGACCAGTTCAGTGACAGCATGCTTGGTTTTACTTTGCCCAGGTTTGTGCTCCTTACACCAGGTATCCCTTTATGGAAATACCTAAAGGATAGATGTAATCCATTAAAAATTGAAGTGTCTTCAGTGTTTCTTGGTGTATGCTAGCCAGGTCTAAATATGGGAGCCCTGTGAAAACAATTGACACTTCTTTCTTTCAGTTGTTTACCACACTCTCCCTACCTTTCCTTTCATTTTTCACCCTTCCAAGAAAACCAATAAAGCACAATTAAGAAAAGGCTTGTTTATGTTGATTTTTTCAGGCTGTTAATCATGGACTCATAGACAACTCATGTTGGAAGGGACCTCGAAAGACTGTCTGGTCCAACCTTTTGTGGGAGCCTCAATTAGATGATCTATCCTGTTCAGCTGTGCCTTCAAAATCTGCAGTGATGTGACCTCTACCTCTGGGGATGTTGCTTTTATTCTTACTGCAAAAAAATTCTTTCTTGTATGGAGGTGAAACCTATCCTCATGCAACTCATGCCAATTGCCTCTTTTCTTCTTTGTGTGGCTTCTTGCCAAGGGAAAGCCCGTCTTCTTTGTATTTACCTTTTAACTGCTGAAACTATGAGGTCTCCCTTGAGCCCTCTCTTCCTGAGGGAGAAAATACTTAAATCCTATAGTCTTTTCTCATAGGGCCAATTGTCCAGCTCTTTGATCATCTTTGTGGCCCTCTTTTGGAGTTGTCTGATCTGTGCATCATTTTTGAATTGTGGGAACCAGGACCGGACATGGTACTCCAGCTACTGCGCAATGATGGGAAGAGTCAATTTTGTCAATCTGCTTATTAGGACAGGTGAAAAATATTAGGAGATGAGAACTAAGGACATTGAAAAATAGAAAGAAATAGAAATACAGGACTGGGGAAGGGTATGCTGCCTGGAGAATTTCTGACTCAGATTTGGTTAGCAAGCTTGCCTTCACCTGGAGTCAAGACCTGTGTTTGTGGTGGCTTGTATGTGCAGTTTTTTGTTTTTGTTTTTTTGAGTAACTTCCATTCCCTTCTAATCTGCAAGGCCTTGAGAGCTCAAATCTGCATGAAATAATAATTAGCTGTTTCTGTTTCAAGTGATTTCTCCCACTGGGACTGAAGCAGAGCCTATTATTGTGCTATTTTTGCCCAACAGCCCTGCAGGAGTACCCAAGTGTCCTGTGCTGAGATCCCCGCAGGGAGGAGCAGGTATGTGCTCTGACAAGGCTGTGCCTCCCCCACCAGAAGGATGTTGGAAGCTGACGGGTGTGTTTCCTGAGCTCTTGCTATCCTCGGCAGTGGCTTTGGCATTTTATGCTGAAATATTGCCATGATTAAACTCCACAGCATGTGTTTAAGACAGGCTGATGTTTAATTCAATTGTCATGTCTGAGTTGTGTGCTTTGTGGGATTCTGAAGTGGTTTTTATAACTTTTCAGATTGAATTTTAATGATTAGAACATAAAAGCTTTTTGACTATTATGCACTATTTTCTTTATTGTAATCACTATTAATAATCATACCATAAAACCTCATTTTTATCAGGGTTGGATTCATATTTCATAGATGCCTCTGGCAACTGCTGGAATGGCACACTGTCTTCATAAAACTCAAGTACCTACTCTGCTTAATGAGGGTCCATCATCCGTGGTGGATCTGCAGCAGGACAGGGGTCCCTTTCTGAGGGGGTACAAGGGCTGGTGGAGAGTGATGGCTTCCATGAGGCTGCTGCCACCACAGCTGCAGGAGAAAAGCTGTGTGGTGGTGATGAAGCAGTGGGAAGATACTCTGCAGCAGCAACTCTTTTGCCACTGATGCAAAGAGATGATTTTGGCTTGTTTTATGGGATATGTCAGTCTCCCACTGGGAGATTTGGGAGAGAAAATCATGGTAGACATGGAAAAAGTAGGAGATCCATCTATTTATCTAATTCATTGCTTATATTGGCTAATTCTGAAGTTGCAAAGATGCCTAAAACATTGGATTTTTTCCTGGGGTAAATAAATGAACAAGAGAAATACCCAAAAATGCACTCAAAGAAATCTGATTGGCATTTTTGACATGCTTGTACTGCAGTAAACATTGAATCTGTTCAATTTAATCCTAGTATATTTGTTTTCACTTTTTTAGGAGAACACCCCCCAGGGACAGATGTACTTGGATAACAAAGATTGCGGCACAGTTTCTAGACAGCAAGAAATGGAGCTGAATCAGACCTCATCATATCAAACCAGTTTATCTGCAAAGGTGGCAGCCAAACCAGTGACCAGAAGCTGCAATGAGCTGCAGTTACTAAAAGAGTATCATGGCATGGTAGCAAGTCTTGGAGAGCCACAGACCCTGTGTGAAAAATCAGCAATAGGGGAGGATGGGTGCATTGCTCTGGGGAAGGATTTCACCCCTGTGCCTGCGCAGGGAAGGTAAGAATAAGAACAAACAGAATGTTTTTTTTCTTCAAATCAAAATTAATTTTTATTTTCTTGCAGGCCAGATACATATGTTCAGTAAGTGCATGTTTCTCCCACTGACACAAAAAGCAAAACCCTAATGGAACATCAGGGCAGTTGTAATTGCCACGGAGGGGTTGTGGATCACCAGATTTCTGAACTAATCTCAGTGTTAATAGCTACCACAGGCCAATTTTGCTGTGCTTTCAAGACCAGACAATTGGCTTTTCTTCTCTACTTGGTGTCAGAAAATACACAGTAAAGCAGTTTTCACATCCCACCCTATACCTCTTTCAGAAAAATGCATCATAAAGATGTAGAGAGAATCACTACATTTGGGGCTGCAAACACTAAAATGGCACAATATAGCATGACTGACAGCTGACACACCACACATCAAGTGGACAAGGAGTGTGTGCTCCTCATGCATCTTCTCCCGCATCATAGAAGGTGCAGGTTGCTGGGCAAGGATGTTAATCTTGCCTGTTGTGACAGATACAACACCAGTAATTCTATTTGTAAGTACTTAGAAATAATTTATAGACCCCAAAATATTTCAGGTGGATTTTTGAAAGCTTTGAACCAGCAGCAACCACAGTTGAGTGGAAGGCAGCCAGGGTGAACTGTCTTGGGTAGTTTTGAGCATCTTTAGGGGTGGCTTGACAGAACATACAATGAGAGAGGAGTGCTGTAGCTAATCCAAACTCCTGCAGAGGACAGGCCTTGAAGTGCTGCCTGGCACTGTCTGCATTGAGCAAGGCTTACACTGCAGTTGTGAAGTAGAGTGCCAGCACAATATTTGGAACCCCATGCTGGAGACCTTTGTTGTGTGGCTACGAATCAGAAAAATCATGTCATGTGGGAGATGCAGTCCTGGGGCTCCCCACAGTTCTGACTGTGCCGGTGACATCCCTTGTTTGGTGAGCAGGGCTGAGATCTGTCCCATGCCCCTGCATTTCAGTTAGAAGGAAATGCGCTTATCTTGGGAAGAAAGGAATTTTGGGGTATTTTGGTAAGTCCCCTGACCTGAGCAAAGGAGAGTCAGGCTAGCTGGATGAGTTTTGTTGTGCTCTTACACACATTAAGTATGGCATAGAAATCTACAGCAAACCCAGTCAATGTTTTAATGTGCATCTGGAATTGTTTCTGTCAGAGTGAGAATTGCAAATCATTACAGCTATGCTTTCCAAATATTAAAAAAAGTAATCAAATTATCAGCTTGACCAAAAAAGCCCCATAAATCCTTTTAGAATTTTTTTGAGTATTTGAGGATTTTTGTGTTGACTAAGAATTTTACTGAGAGAAACAAATCTTGTAGAAGTTCTTCAGTTCAGTATGTGAAGGGATGGGTTAATGGCTTATTCTGAAAGAGCCTGGTAAGTACAACATATATGTGAGGATGGGGAGAAGGGAAGGATTAAGTGCCTTGGATTAAGACAAGCTATTTCTTTTGTGAATTCACATTTATATTTTGCTACAGCTGTGTTTGCCAGCGCTATTTACTGTCTTGTTTACTATCCTGGCACTTGAACAAAATCTGTATTCTTATGGACCAGCTTTCACCGTTCTGCTAAACTTCTTCCCGTTATTTTTCAGTGAGTGGTAGGAACTTGTGTACTGGCAATACACAATTTCTGTGAACCTCTGAACCATCTGGCAGTCATGTCTGGTCTCAGGTGCCAGAGATGAAAAATGCTAGGTCATGGGGGGAGTCCACCCTCCTGTGAGCGCAGGGCGTTACTCCAAGTCTTTTGCTAATACTGTTAGTGTTGAGTAAACTGGAGTCACTGTGCGTCATTTAGGAATAGAGGTACAATTAAATAGCTATACCCATGCTCTCTTTCAGACAAATGTATATCTAATCTTCTATAGCAGTATATTGGGGTTCAGGAAAGGATCTCTCAAAACTTCTTCTTGTTGATCTTTGCCTCTTGCTCTTCCAATATTGATTTTTTTCTTTTTGTTTTGTCATTAAAATTAGATTTATCAGTCTCTCCTTAGCATGTATTTTAACCACCATACATCAGGTGCAGTTCAAATACTCATGCCACTTGTATGACCACTCTATATGAGCAATTCCCGTTAAATCATTGAGACTACTCAACAGACTGCGGATAAAAACATGGATAAACTTTTGCAGAGTGTGTTGGTTTAGCATGGATGGTAAAAACCAATTAGTGATTGACTTTGAAAGTGACAACCAGATTAGCCAATATAGGTATATATTGGCTATATATACCAAAATATAGGTATGCACCTCTGGGTCACACAGGCTTAAAACCAGCAGGAGCCTGGGAAACTTCCTTTTACCTTCCAGCCTCAGAGGAGGTAAGAAGGCAGTCCTGGCCCCCTCTCAGAGGGGATGTCTCCCCAGGCCCCAGGGAGCACCTCTGAGATGAGCCCATGCCCTGGGCCTGAGGCAGACTGCACGGGCTTTTCCCGGGTAGCTGCCGGGATGGGTCACTCTCGGGCCGGGGAGGGGAGGAGAATATGCCCTCTTCCCAGCCCCGGATTTCCAGCAGCCTGAAAGCAACCTGCCACTGAGCTGTGGGGGCTGAGCACCCTGCCCCCAGTGATTCCCAGCAGAGGAAGAAAGTGGCAAGGGAGAGCAAAGCCCAGCCTGGTCAAGAGATTATGGAGCTGAGATCAAAGGCAGCGTTGCAGCCGGGCAAGGGGGCTCTGCAGCAGCCAGGACCCAGTGACTCAGGCCCAGCGCAGTGAGGCCAGACCCTACCACCTTTGGTTACTGCTGGAAAGAACTACAGAACCACTGCAGGCCTGGGCACATTTAACACTTCTAGCAAAATGAAGCTTCCAAGGCTTAACCCCTCCCTGATAGCAAGAAGGAAGGGGCAGANAGGCTTAACCCCTCCCTGAGAGCAAGAAGGAAGGGGCAGACTGAATGTAGAGAAGACAGAACATGAGATAGACAATCAGTGAAGGGAGAGTGAAAGGTCCTAAGTGGGAGAAAGGACGGAGGAGTGGCCTCGTTTGGCTGGACTTCTCTGGCGAACCATGGAGAATGGACTGTTTCCTATAACATATGAATGCTGTTTGGGGGGCGATGCATGGCTCTAGTTAAAAGTCATATGAAGCCCTTTGCTCCTAGGGAAAAAGGAGATCTCTAGTTTTTGAAATGAAGATGATTTTGGAGATGGAAGAGGAGAATTTTGGTTTTATACTAGAAGAGGCATCCTTAAACAGTACCCTAAATAAGCAGACATTGACCCATATGCAGTGTTGGGAAAGCTACTAATGGGTGGGATTTCACAGTTTGCCAAGGCGGCTGCAGATTTGTGACATGGGAGCCACCAGAGGACTGTTCCTGTTGTGGCAATGTCTCCATGGGACTCTAAGAGAGACTCCTCTCCCAAAGAACTGATGAAAGATTATTTTAAATGGTGAAACTGACTGAAAATTACAGGTTTTGTCTCTTTATGTTGTATGTGGGAAAATAAACCGTTGGTGGGGAGGAGGAGTGTTTTGAAAGTTTTCATTTTGATTCTCATTTTTCCTTCTTTTGGTGTGTTTTAATAAATCTATTTTTTGTAACCTTTAAATTTGGGCTTGCTTTTGCTTCTCTCGTGATCTTATCCCACAGTAGAATTCTGGTGGATACCCAAACCATCTCACAGAGCCACAAGTTGTTGTATTAGTTTCATTAGAATGAGAATTAGCTTTCAATAGAAGTTGCTCTTTTGCTTGCAAAGAAAACTACTGATGATTAAAAAAAGAGAAGACCAATCTTGTTGTTTTTTTTTTCATATAATGGTTCACTAGATTGGCATGTCTGTATGGTTTGTTTTAATGTGTCAACTTAAATTGCTGAATTATCTTTCAGGATAAGATTCCCAGGTTCTCTAAATTTTTCAAATGTATACTGAGATAAGACTTTCCAAAGAATCTACTTTATGGAACAGGAGATTTTATCTTGTTTTTAAAAATTTCGTTTAAAGGAAGTGTTCTTGTGTTAAGCAGGGCTGTTTACCCTGGGACAGAGATGTCCACCCTATCTTGGACTGAGTATTTCCTTTTGGTTGCAGCACAGTCCTGCATGTGTTTTGTGGTCAGTGTACCTTTTGGGCTGCCTGCCTCTCTGTCAGAATGCTTTCTCATTTACTTTCTGTGTTGAAGAGTGGTACCCTCTAACTTCAGGTTTTACATTGTCTTAGGTTCCCTTGCCTCTGTATGAGGAGATCTGGACCATCCACCATGGTCACTTCAATGATTCTGTATTTCCAGAGTGTCCTTCCCCTAGAAACAAGCCTGTCTGCCTTCTTGTGAACAACATAGTTGCTTCAGTCCTGCTTGCTGTGGGCAATGTAGGCATGCCTCTCTGAAGTGGACGATGAATGAGCTCCAGTGACATCATGTTCAGCTGGAATGCACCTGGCCTAGGTGTGTGTTGAACTGTGGTGGACTTTGGACTCTCAGAAATGCAGATTTTAAAGTACTAAAACATGGCAATGAAGTCTGCATTTTGATTTTTTCATTTCTCTCAAATTCCTCAGTCTTTAAACGATGGCTTGATCAGGGTCCTTTTCATTACAGTTACATGAAAGTGACTTTTACAGTCAAGGGAACTTGGTCCAAACCACCTTCATGAGCTCCTTACCTTGCAGAAAGATTCCACACTTCTTTGTGGCAGCATGAGCATCACTCTTTAGGTCAGCACCGATAGCTCTAAAGACACAGGGTATACTCCCTTCCATCATGTCTCTGTACGTACATGCATGTGGCCCCCAAAAAAGCCTTTTGGTCTCATCATTATCAATGCTATTTGCATGGGAAGAACTTAACAGCATGGTTTTATATGAACCAAATCTGAAATCCTCCTTTTTGATCCACAGGGAGGGGGTGAAGTCAGCTATTTTCGTCTTAGGAGTTCATGAGCATCAAAGGTTATCTATAGAAATGAAGCGAATAGTAATTCTTAATTCCATGTAAACAATTGCTTTGCATTGCTCCACTGAAGTTATATTTGGATGAACTTGGCTCTGGAGTTTTATGGTCATTTAATATGGGAGTCCTTAGAAGACTATTTTTTGTGCATCATTAAGAAGATCTATCTATAGGATAACAAAAAAAACCCCAAAAAGCCCCTCTTTTTTTTTTTTTTTTTTTAGTCACTTTAAAAATGTGTTTCAGCCAGCAAAACTATTTCTTTCAGCATTTCTCTTGTCCCTCAGTTTCACTTATGTAATAAAAAGTAAAAACAACCAAATCTAACTCTTCCTGAGTCTCTGGTCCCAGAATCAGAAGGGAGATTGGCTTGCAATGAGAAGGTCAGTGAGTAAAAAGTGTCTATTGAATCCTTGGTTTGTAGAAAAATGACGGGAAGATTGCAATTTTATTTCCTGTTAGCTGGAGCAACTGGAAGAGGAGAAGGTATTGTATAGTGAAAAGTCAATATGAGAGTGAGGCTATGCCTTTAGCCATAAGGGATTATAAATCTCAATTTTGATTTTTAATTATGTTGATGTATTGCTACTTTTAAAAGACATTTATGAGATTTAGAATTAGATGCCAAGAGGACATGGTTGGTGTCTAAATAAGTAAAATTTATGTGACAATTTAAAAGCTTCTTTAATTTATGTGACACTTTAAAAGACAAGGGAAAAGACTGAAGGAAAAAAAACCCTCGAAAACAATAAAACCACTTTTTCTTGTGATCCTAAGGCTAATTTTGATCTTTGGCTATTAGAACAAAATGAGATCATCTGTTTAGCAGTCAAACAGAAAACATCATTTTCACATCATAAGTGCCTGTCTGTGTAGGAACCACTCTGATTTTTAATGTCAATCACACAAGCATCAGAGAAGAGTCCAGGACAGATAGCTGACTTCACAGCAAACTGCCACCTTCATCATTCTCAAGTGGTGGTTATCTTGCTTGCTGTCTCAATAATGGCACTTCTGGCTTTCTTCTCATTTCTTATCCATAGTGAATGTTTCTGTGTGGATCTTTAAATGCTATGACACTGCAGTAAACAAATAATATGGAAGAAATTTTAAAGTCTGACTTCGCTAATTGATTTAGTTTGGTTCCTTTGGTTTTAAACAGACCCTCTCAAACATTTATTGCTTAAATGGGGGCGTATGGCTGCAACACAGCTTACCATGAACAAACTGTTTGTAGGGGCATGGAACTGCTGAGACTCTCTTAGCTTAGATTAAAGCGCCCTGCTGTTGCCTCTACTATATCATAAAATACCATTCAAAGCCTGAAAAGCTCAAAAGAAGCAAATAAGCAGCTCTAGCAAAACTTTAAGTTGAATGGTAGGAAGTATAACAGAAGGACCATATTATGCGTAACAGGCAAATAAGTTACTGTGGAGTTCTGCTGCCCCATTCTAGTTTGCTGTTCTGCAAATTTCCGGGAAAAAGGTATCTTGCCGTGGTAACAGAAGGAAGACTGAAACATAGTTATATGATGTAACTTAGAGTGTTTGACTTCATTGGAGCAAAAGAGGCATATTCGGCAAAATTTTGACAGTTTCTGTTGTTAATGAAACATAAACAACCTTCACTCATTGTAAGTTTCTCTGTGTTCAAAGTTGTTTAATATTCTGTTGCTTTGTATTATTCATAATCTCAGTGCTAATTTCTTATAATTATTCACATTATCTCAGATTGGTCATATACTACAATTTCTATTCTACCACTGACAGACGAAAATCACTGCTCCCATGTAGCCACTCAAATGCTTTTTGCTCTGACAGAACATTCTGTAAACAAGAACCTACCATTATTAATTTTTGTTTCTGAGTGCTTTGTTGAAAGAATTAGGGGGTACTAATTAACTACTTCACACTGTCAGGCTAAACACTGAGCTTAGCACTCAGTGAAGAATTTGCAGTGTCCTAACCTCCAGAAGCCAAATGTTTCATCTGAGTGCCTGTGACATTCCACAGAGCTGTTGAATTTTGCTTTCAGTTGCTCTTTTCTTAATACTTAATGATATGGTAATGTGGGGTTTGTCTTTGGCCTCTTAGGTCAGTTGTGGAAAGATGCCAGTCATACAATATGGGACTGGACAGCACTTTCCTCATGCAAAACTCTGTTTAAACAAGGAAAGGCTTTTAATATCAGAGGGTTTTTTTGTTTTGTTTTCTTTTGTTTTGTTTTTTACATTGAAGGGCCAAGCCAACAAGTCAGTCAGACTTTGAAAAGAAATGTGTTGCAAAGGGCTGGCCACAGCTGAGTGGGAGAATATGCCTGGGGCTTAAATAGCTGACATGTGGAGTAGCTGGCAATCTATGATGAAGCAAATAACTCAGACACTCAACACCTCCCCATGAAGTTTTTCATTGAAAAATTGATCTGTGTGCTTTGCTCCTGGCTGATATGTGTGTGTGCAGGTGGCAGCTCTGACACACTGAACAATTTACAGAAATCATAACTTCTCATTAGCAGCTGGACAAGTTATACTAATTAATAAGATTTCAGTTTTGTCCCAGTTTTTCTGCTATGTAGATGTACATAAGGTTTATGTGAGCAAGAATAACTGAATTTTCATGGACAGTGATTGGGAAGAAGGAAAAGAAAGTGTAGGAAATCCATGTTCCTTACATATATTACTGCATCAGGTGGACATGCTTATAGGCAGCCGCTGCAGCACTATTTTTGGGTGGTAGATGGTCTACATGATAACATGGCAACTTTTCCATGGGCCCAGGCTCTGCAGCTGGAAGGTGGAAGAAGACATGACCTGAAAGTGAAGCCAAAATAGTTGAGAAAGGGAATAATGGAGAGAAATCTGTTTGACAGTAAGTTTGGACTACTGAAATTTAAGGTGTGGACCTCAATGAGCCTAGGTGGAGCAGGAGCCCATGAACTTTGCAGAGCATAGAGGGCGAGGGGAAAAAAACCTCTTGATTTCATGGTCTAATCAAAAAAGAAGTAATGCTAGTGGGAGTTTGGTAGGAAATGGATACACTATTTCTTCTTTGCTCTGAGTAGTATTAAATGCACATCTCTCATTTCTTGGTAAGTGCATGGGTCCACATACATCTGCCAGACTCCAAGACAATCTTTTTTTTTTCTTTCAATGTAATTTTTTAGATATATAATGGAACATCAATTTAAAAAAAAGCAACTATTAAACAGGTATTCTATTTTATAAGAAAATTTCTTGATAATCAGCATTGTTTTGTTTATATACTCTTGATTCTTCTTTCCAACGACTATTATTCTGTTGAAAATATAAGGGCCTGAAGGGAGAGGAGAGGAAGGGTTTGCAGTCTTTAGTCTAATAGCCAGGGTGATGAGGTAAGAGCTTGGTTTTTGTTTTCTATTTGACCAAAACATTTGACCAAAAAAATTGTCTCATCCTCTGCCCAGACTGCTGGTGAGCTGCTGCCAGAGGAGGAGAGAGGACTTTGAGAGAGAAGTGAAAGGAGAAGCATTTATATGGACAAATATCAGTAAAATGCAGAGGCAACAGGAGTAGTGGAAAAGATGAATGCAGCTGCAAAGGGACACTGGATAAAGGTGAAATACAGAGTGTGAGTAGGGTGTACTGAGCTATGGATTGAATTAGGTAAATGCTGTGGTTGTAATCCAGACTCTGATGCAATCAGAATCACTACTCAGATATTAAAAAATAAAAAAACCCCAAAAACCAAAAACTCAACTCCACCCAAAGTTGCAGTTAACAAGAATATGAACTTGTCAGTCCCAAACACCGAAGCCAGGCAGCCAAGTTACCAGCATTGCTTGCTTACCCGGAATATCTCGCACTTGTAATTACTGACAGCTTGGTCTTTCAAACAAAAGCAAGACATGTTAACAAGATAAAGACATGGAAGGCTGTGATTCCTCATAAAATAAAACAACCTCACCCCGCAAGAGGGCGCAGAAAGAAATATTTCCCAAGAAATATTTCCTTCTTTTTTTTCCTTTCATAGCTTGCTGTTAGGAGCAGATGTTTGAAAGTATGGTTCTGCTGGTGATAGGAATCTTTCAGTCTGCCCCAAACTTTAAATGGCTCTCTCATTAGAATTAATTAGCATCAGAATATTTTGTCCCTTTGTGTTAAAAGCACTGGAAATCATTCCTCAGCTGCAGCAAAAATTTCCCAGAGAGAATGATCATATAGTAAAGAACTGAAGTTCATGTTAAATTGAATGTAGTTGATGGAAAAATAGATTAATGTAGACGGAAGAAATTAGCCAGTGACGTAAAAAAAAAAAAAAAAAAAAGGGTCACAGTCTGTAGTCGGGAAAGTCATATGGCTTTTTTTAAAAACCTGCTATACATAAGGAGCTCAAGTGATTTACTCTCTGAAACAGAGCAAAAGCTGATAAATGAGTCACCAAAATGCCTACAGACAGTGACAAAGCAAGCAATTCTCTGCTTGATAGGGGCTAATGGGGCTGCAGGGGCAACCTGCAATAATTGTGCTAATGGACCAGCAGCAGTCAGAGACCACACAGAGCTCTGCCCACAGCAGGTGGGAGCTGTGTCAAGGACAGCACTGTGAGCTGGAGCCAGGGCTGCGAGAACTGGATAGGTTCAGAAGTAATGCACTTGTGTTTTTTTTATTTTTTTTCTTTGTATATTTTTATATTATTTCTTTTGGACAGGGTGAAATATAAAACAGATTGGCAGTTACAGCTACTCAGTTTTGAAAAGGGAAGCAGAAACACTGAGTCAGTGCTGTGTGAACTAGCATCACCCAGAAACAGCTGTGAAAGGCTGAAGGCTTTGTTCACACTTTCAGAGCTACTGTCGTCTCTGTACTGGTCAGTAAGACCAGTATACACAGTCCATCTGCCTTGGGCAGAGTTTCTGTAAGGATTCCCTTGCCTGAAGTGGAGCTCTGGCAGTGGGGCAGTTTGAAAGCATCTCCCTCAGATGGCCACGCTGGCAGTTAAATGGAACTCATATGCCTGACAGGGCTTTGCACGGGATATTTGAGGAGGAAACACTACTCTTTTGAGGAATTTACTGTAAGAAGTCTAACCCTGAGTTGGGTGAGTAAATATTTTGCAGTGACTTTTCCTCCCACTCTTGTGGTCTTATGCAATTTATTTTCTCTGCTGCCAAGAAAATAAAAAAGTAAAAGCTGTTTCAAATATTATTTAGTTTCTAATCTTCCTAGAAGTGATAGGAGCAACTCTACCTCCTCAACCATGTCATTGACATGTGACCTGCAATCCTCTTTAGGAGTCTATTGACAGCTGGTTCAGCATGTAAACCTCTTACAGTGAAAAGGATGAACATGAGTTTAGTGATTCTGTCTGCTAAAAGGAAGAATAAACCCAGAATGAGGGTAACAAGGAATACCCTTCTGTTTTCTCTGATGTGTCTTTAATCATATAAGCTAAAAGAGAAGGGCTATGTTGTAATATTATATAAATATGTGGGTTTTTGTTGCATACACTATCAGCATATATCTTCTTTTCCAGTTTGCTCTATGTGCTGTATGTTTGGCCTACCAGTGCTTTCCAGTGCAGGCAAATGAAAAAAAAATACTCTATAAAGTGGTGCAATGAAATTCATGCATTTTAGACATTATTTTTGGGTCACATCTACTTGGCATATTGTAGTATGTGCCTAAAAATAAGCCGAATCAGAACTGTAAGAGGTAGTCATGTTTGAGTAAAAACTTTGAACATCAGTATTTGGAAAACTATTGTTTTTAACCATAAATAAAATAACAGCAAGCACTCCTTACAAACCTGTTCCTAATTAAATGGAAGTATTTAAGAGGATTACATAGGTAGAAATAGTCCAACTTGCCTATTTTGACAGAAGACAGACTGTCCTTGGCAGAAGAGAATGCTAGATTGTCGTAAGGATTTGTATGTATGGGGATTGTACTAGTCACAGTTTTGAATCTGCTTTTCTGTGGACAAAACTTGATACAGATACATTGATGTTGTTATACCTGTCATGCTTTCCTTCAGCTGGAAATCTGATGTTTGTGAGGCAGAATACACAAGAACTTTACATCAAAAGCTGTTAACAAATGTACCAATCTATTTACATTTTGGAGTATGACTGATCGTTTAATTGCATTTAAGTTCGTCTTAAGTGAAAATCTTTTAGCTCTGCCATGTGTCATGTTATTTTTTCTCTTCAGCCCATGCTTTTTCCTAATGCTACTGGAAGAAATAATTACTGTAGCTTCAGTTCTTCCACTATTCTTATTAATTTTAATGTTCCATAATCTTAAAATAGTACAAAGTGATTTTTTTTCTGTGACAACCTGCTATGGACCTCTACTTCTCATAAACATTTTTTATTTGTTTGTTTTGAAAACATTTCTTTTCAATTATAACCTACTTCTAAATGCAATGACTCAAATGGATTACATTATTTGCTCTCTAAACTGTTATTTTTGTGTAGCAGAATAACTATTATTCTGTGTTGTTTCTTGAGGTGCAGAAGGGCTACTTCCACATTAACTTTTAATAACAATGTCTGATTATGGGCACTTTAGTGTCTGTGTTTGTTTGTTTGCTGTTTATTGTTTTGTTTTGTTACTTTATTTATTGCTGTGCTGCCAAGAGTATCCACTTCCTTGGCTCCTTTGCATTTTCATTTTGTCAGAATATCCTTCAGTTTTCCTGCTATATCACACTATATGCATAATTTCTTTTTGCAAAGTGCCTATGCAGATGGCATTAAAAACAGAGTTGATGCAGTGACTGTGGACAACGATTTCTGGAGTTGTTTTATTGAAAAAATATATGCAAGAATTGTTTAACACTTTTTCTCCCGTTTCAAGCTTTTCTTATTTGGAGGCACTGTTGGTTCAAGAGCACTAAACCTGTTTGATCCATTTGAGTTGATAATCAAATAGCTGCATAACTGTCTGGTTCAACACGCGGCAAATGACACAAACTGCTTTTTTTAACGTTTAAATAGTGGTTTCAGTTCATTCTTTTAAGAATGCTAACAAGTGTTTTTGATTGAAAAATTAATATATTATTCAGGCAATGTATCTGCTTGAGGAATCAAAACACCTGTAAAATTTCTTCTGTATTTAACTGTCTGTATCGGCTGTGCTCTGCTGCTGGTACAGAAGCTGGTAACATGGGGCAACCATGTCATCATGGGCTTTTTCATTTTCTGCAGATAATCCCTTGATGAAGAATTTTCTTTTTGAGTCAGGGGCACTGACACTTTCTATTTTCTTTTTCTTTGAGAGCAGAATGGAGTTTTATTTATATAACCTCATTTCTGTGTGGCCAGAGATTTTCAAGTGTATGTCAAGAGTTGTCCTATTTTTTTGATGATCAGTATTCAGGATTTATTTAGCTTTGAGATGATGCTAATTTTTAAAACATACATAACAAATATTATGACATATCTCATGAAGACTATGCTATTTCAGGAAGAACATGGAAGGAAGTCACCTCTGTGAGATTATGGACTAACCAAAGTTACCCCATTCTATATAGAGTTGAAGGGAATGTGGTGTGTGAGAGGAAAGAGTCTGGCACCTCTGTGACAGAGAGGGCAAAAGTGTATTAAGAAATGTGTATGGTTGAATTTTATTGCTGGAACAAAGGCATCTGCCGTGTAGGAAGTGCAATTTCCTTTTGTATCCTGAGAGGTGTGATTCTGGTTTTTGATATTTTCAGTGCACAGCAGCATGTTCTTACCTAGAGAAGGATTAGAGTTTAAATCAGGAGGAAGGGAAGCTGTAATTATTATTAAATAAGGGAAGGGGTTTTTTTTGTTTTGTTTTGTTTTTTTGGTTTTTTTTTTTGTGTGTGTGTGTGTGGTCAGTTACCCTACTTTAGGGGGAAGTTGCTGAAATAATTTGCATGGTACCCTGCATGAAACAATCAAATTCTGAGAGTTTCTTTGGAATGTATTATTTATAACCCTTGGTGTATGGGTCAATTTGTTTGGCGGTCGTTTTTCTTCCCCCCTTCTTTTTACTTTGAGGATTTCAGTTGAATGTTTTTATGGACTCCAATGTTGTATTTTAAATTTGTCTCCCCTTTGTCGGCAATGAATGAAAAATCTGTGGTTCAAAGCTGCTTGTAAATACAAATTAGAAGCTCCTTCTCTGACATTGTAGCCTTGAAGTTCTAGCTCACTAAGGCCTTTTAAGACAGAAGAAGATGTCTGGTAGCAAACCAGAACACAAGGATATGGAATGAATTTCCTGAGGTTTGTAAGTGGTGTATATTAAGAGGTAACAGTGATCTAAGTGAATGGCTGTTGCAGGGAAGAGCACCATCTTCCTGAGATAAAACTGCATTTACTCTTGAATGGTTTTACTGAATATTATCCTGATATATGAGAGAATATTTTATTGTTATGGGCTGCCTTTTTACTCTGTTAGGATTTTTTAATTTGTTCCTCTGGGATTTTCAACGTTTTAAGAGGTTTTGGGTCTGATATAACTCAAGGTGGAATGCAAATGACCGGTTATGTGGAATTACTCTGTTTTGGAAATTACTTGTTAGGAAGTTATACGGAAGTTGTGTTTGGAAGGACTTGTTGATAGATTTTTTTTGTATACTTAATCAACACTGAATAATTTTTTTGATGAAAACTCTTCTGAATGAAAAAGAGATTTGATCTAAGTGCAAATGAAATGTACATTAAAAAGTACTTTTTATTACACTACAATATAGACATTATTTGTATAAGGCTTGCATATTATTCAGTGAAAAAGTCTTTTTGTTACCTCAGAGTTAATTCCCCTGGTTCCTTGTATAGACAACATGGGAGATGTGGAGGATGAAAATGATTTGAAGAGATCTCTCTCTTGCTAGTGGCTGTAATGATTCTAAACCAGACTTTCAGATGGCAAGGCTTATATGAATAAACTCAGTGTCTTATGCTCAGCCAGAACCTGAAAAAGAAATTCTTAGTACCTCCACTGTAATTAAAATAATTTAAAAAAGTAAATATAATGGAAGGACTTCCAAGTGAAAAAACCCTATTATTTTATCAACTTAATAGTGTTATTTCAAAACATGATAGTAATATGTTCCACTAGAAAGTACATATCTGCAAATTTTACGGCTGTTGTTTCTTTGTCTGCTCGGTCTCATGCTCTTGCTTTGAAGAAAATTTTAGCATTTTTGCTGGGTCCAGTCGACTGAGACCAGAATCTGCATGAAGGCTGCATAAATTGTCCTAGTTATATTGTAATATCTGACTATTCAACAGATATGAGTATGCTTGAACTTGCCATGTTTCATTTTATTGTGACCAAAGGACAAAATACTAGCCCCAGCAATCTTACAATACTTTGGATCCATCATGTGGGTTTTTTGAAACAAAGCTTAATTTGATGACAACTTGATTTTTAAGCCGTGTGGTGGCCTGCCTCTGTAACACCTCTCCAGGCACAGAAATCAGCGATTTTCTCATGTTGTTAATAAGCACTTTTTTGAGTGGTTGTCTGGCTTTTTAGTTTTTTTTAAACTCTAAGGAATGGAGATACTTTTTTAGTGACAAAGTCTTTTTTATCTAAAAGTTATGGTTGTGAATAATCTTATATCCAAATTCTTGGAATGAAACATCTAGAACAACAATTTTCAAGGAAATGCTTAAAAAAGGAAAAAAAATTAGCATATTCGTTATTGATCTGTAAGTATAACTAACTAATTATTCTTTTCAGTCTTTAAAACTGGGGTGCATAGCATAAGGATATATGAAAGGCCAGAAGAATCAATACAGGTCATGGCTTGTCAGTACATCGCTTGGATTAAGGAAAATTTTATCAAAATAATCCTGCATCACTGTTATGTAGGAAGGTGTTCCTTCATCTGGGAAATGGCCAGTAATCTTATTTTAATAGTTCTTCCTTTTCTTGTATAATTCTTGAATTCAGCTACTCTCCAAGTAAATCTTCATGCTTTAACATATGTTCCCCCAAACCTTTGAGACTATGACATTCTATCACTTCCATGCTTGACAAATAAGAACCTTCTCTAGACATGGTTACATCATCTAGTTGTATCTCAGACCTACTCTTCTGTTCGTATTTCCATCATCCAAGTGCCCCATATTGCATCTTTAAGAAAGTCTGGTCAGATATAAAGTTAAAGAATTAAGTTGTGACCTCTTCCTCAATGTTTGAGATTTTTCGAATTCCCTTGTGGTCTAGCAAAAAGGTGTGATCCCCCTTTATTTGCCATAAGTTCAGTTAGCAGCAGAGCTGGTTAAGCTAAGAGGCCATTGTGAATGTCAAGAAAAATGCTGCCATTTAAAGCCCAAACATTCAGAATATACTGAAGTCCCACAAGTGCAGTCATGCTTTAAGTGTTCTCAACAAATTTCTTCCCTATTGCAGGCTCATTTTTCAGTATACTCTACAGCATTTGCAGATAATATCTCTTAACAGATTATCAATGTAATCCATAGGAAAACTGGGGGTTCAGAATTTGGACCACTATCCACACTGGCTTTTGATACCTCTTTCAAATTTGCAGCTTGCTGACAGTCACTAACAGCTAAACTCTCTTGGCAGCTTCTGCTCCTGAAATTTATTTTCTCCTTCAGACTGTCTGCAGTTTTCCATGTGGTCTCCTGTAGCTTTCCAATTTTCTTTGCTGAAGCAGAAAATTTAGAGGAGGAAACAGCAGATATACTTTTCAGCGCAGCTTCTTACTTCTTCTTGGATCTGCTGTATTACTATGCTGGATGCTCTTGAAATCAGAGTTGACCTGTGTCCCCATCCCCACCCTGCCCCTGCTTCCTTGTTGGGTGCTGTGTGACAGGCTCTGGTTGGGAAGATCATGGCCCTGCCAGACCCATGGCCCCTCCCTGCTCCTGGCTCCCTCCCACAGGGTAGATGGACCTCATGATACCCTGACATGGGAGCAGAAAATGTGTGGAGAACAGTCCCTTAGAGGCAGAGTCAGAAATGCTTCATGGCAGCTTAAGTGTTAATTCCTGTCTTTTATCTTCATCCACTAGAGTGAGGTTCTGGTCTGTTTACTACCACCAAATGTCTTATTGATGGAGACCTTTCCTGACAGAGGCAGACAAAGACTCTTGAGGTAAACAAATTACTAAATTGTGGAGCGATCCATTTTTTTTTTTTCCCCAGGGAAGCACAGTAACCCTACAAAGTCCAAATTGATTTTAAAACAGGAATCACAGGAAGCACTCTATTTTCTAGGCTATTTTTGAACTTAAAATTGCTCCTGCAGAACATGTTCACTTTCCAAATCTGGCAGAAATTAATGAAACAAGCACATTGTGTGTGCCCTATCTAAGGAACCATTTCCATCTAGGATAAGCTCAGCAGACATTTCTCTACACATTTCTTAAGCATGTCCTTTAATTGCCTAGGGTCTTGGCATTGCATATGTTTCTCAGTTTGGAAAAATAGAATCATTTAGGGTGAAAAAGACCTTTAGAATTATCAAGTCCAACTGTTTTCCCAGCACTACCAAGTATACCACTAAACCCTGGCCCTAAGTGCCCACACCTGCACATCTTTTGAATACCTGAGTTACCTGCTGGTAACTCAGCATTTCTCTGAGCAGTCAGTTCCAATGCTTGACAACCCTTTCTGTGAAAAATGTTTCCAAACAGCCAATCTGAACTGTCCCTGAAACAACTTGGGGCCATTCCCTCATATCCTGTCACTTGTTTTCTGGGAGAAGAGATGGATGCCCACCTCACTACAACCTCCCTTCAGGTAGGGAGGGATGAAGTCTTCCCTGACCTTTCCTCCTCCTTTTCGCCAGACTAAACAACCTCCGTTCTCTCAGCTGCTCTTAATAAGACTTGTGCTCCAGACCCTTCACCACCTTATTTACTGTTGGGACACTTTCCAGCGCCTCAATGTCTTTCAAAATGAGACCTGCCAGTTGGCTGTACCTCTCACAGCGTTGTGCTATCAGGTAGTGCCAGCCCTTCAGGATCCCTCTCTGGGGATCCCTCTGCATAATCCTGTACAGTCCTGTCTAATAGAAAATTAGAAAAGTCAAATTGAAAATGAGTCTGTATTAAATAATGCTTTCATTGCTCATTTTTTCTGACATCTTAATGGTGCATGGGTTTAAAAGGTCTGGAGGTTATTTGTTGATTTGGTAAAGCTACATAAAGCAGTCATCAGAAGATATCTGGAAACGGTTTAGAGATGTGATCTCTGGAGTCTTTGATCCTTCCCTTGACTCTGAGTGTATCAGCTGGCCACACTTGATTTGTGATTGGTAGTCATAACAATTTCCCCATGGTGTGCTACCTCTGAGGAGAAATCATCCCGGAGGGTTGTGTCTCTGTGTGGGCACATGTATATGATAAAGTTGTCAGATGTATGCATATACATATACTGTGCTTAGTGCACAGTAAAGGTAAAGGTTTAAGAGCTGAATGCTCTGACGTTGGTCAGCACAGTTTGTACCATGTAACTCTTCCCCAAAAAGTGGACTTCGTCAGAAACTCACAAATACCAAGTCTGGTGGAAGAATGTGTTTTAAAGGCAGTCTGGTGGTCTGGAGCTGTATTTCTTCTTTTCTTTTTTTACCTCTGTTTTTCAATTTATTTCTGAATTATGCTTGTTTACAGTTATGGTAAGAGTAATTAGTTCAGTACATATGATTCGTTTTCGATTTAGGGAAGATGAAGCTTCTGAAATTAGACTTTATTCTAAAAGAATGTAGTAATGATAAATGAAATCATGCTGCTGTGGCTACTCTCCATGATTAATTATCTCTCATATTTTTACTCTGGACTTCTCTTCTAGGAAACTTTGCTTAATTGCTGTATTTGTTATAAACTCTTGGCTCAGTAGTATTCTTGAGCTTTTGTTTAAGAAGCAACCTCATGCTTATAGCAGTTTTAGTTATTTGTTTAGAATTAGATTACTAATTCAGGGAAGCATGCTAACTATTTTTCCTCCTGAAGAGATTATGCTTTTATTTTTTTATATAGTGAAATTTTTAATGAGTTATGGTAAAAACTGTTGATGTTCTTGCATAATATATATGCTTTCATATTCTCTTCTTCAATGCTGACCAAATCTTTTCTGTGGAAGTGAGAATTATTGCTTTGTGTTTTCAGAGAAATAGCTTCCAAACTGATATTTGTGTGCATGGCATAACATATGGGAGATGAAGCATTATATAAGCTGATATTTAAAATGTATAATTTTTATTATAAGGAATGAAAGCAATAGATTGTGTACCATGATTAATCTTTTCAATACAAGGCTAAGTAATAGTTTCCAGTCAGATCTAGTGATTATTTTAAGTGTTTGCAGCCTAAGTAGGATGAGTATGGTCTTTTGCTTTCTCAGGCTCCTGTAGGATGTTTATTTCTTTTGGTGTCCTTTACTGTAGTGCATTTGGGATTGAAACATTGCTTATGGCTGAACATCAGGGCCCACCACAAAGTCTTCCTTTTCCTTTTGCTTAAAATTGCAGGTGTAAACACCATTCGGAAATGCCTGAAAATGTGGTCAGAGTGCAGGTCTAGTGCTTGATGGCAGGAAGGTATCACCTGCAGGGAAGCAGTGGTGTGTTGTAGGTGAAAACCACAGGCCTCATTAGCCACCAACTCTGACTGATGTCTGAGGAGTCATCAACTCATCAGTGGGAGCAACTGGAGTCTCCCACATCTCTTCGTTCATCTCCTGCTCTCACTGTACCTCTCCAGAGTGCCAGTTTGACTAACTCAAACTATTCTATGATTCTCATATCTCATGCAGAAAATGCTAATGATTTTTGAGTCTGAACCGTGGGAGAACTGTAAACACTGGTGGTTTCCAGCTTGCAAGGTCCTGGCCTGCACATAGTACAAATCTAGAGTGATCTTCTCATCATGCGAACAGGCCTACCCACAATGGGTTAATGAGCAGACCAGGTGATCAGCCTCTTGGTAATGTTGCTGAATTTTGCAGTAGGGGTGGACTGTGCTCCATTCCAGCATGTGGATATAACTGAAGTTTCTAGCTATTTGATCCGGAAGAAACGTTCCTAAAGTTCGATCTGACACCAGGATTTGAAATGTGTTACATTTTGTTTGTTTCCTATTTGCACAGTATCCCATTTACCAGCTACTTGCAGGGTTGAGGAGCACCAAGAATGATGCTAAGGTGGTTTCTGAGCACTGCAGACATCTTCCTCTACCAGCAGGGGGGTCCTTGGTCCTTGGAAGGTTTTGGTTGCAGATGATCTTTTATTTTTGGATTAAGTGGATGATCAAATTGCACCTCCAGCATCTCTGCAGAAGTATGAGGGGCACAGGGGGCTTTGCACTAGGTTCTCTATTCAAGGATGACTTTCATTTTTATAATCCATGCTATTTTTTTAATGATCTTTTTATAACCTTTCTTTCTGGAGCTTTCAGCCTTCAAGATTCCTTTATGCCCTAATTAGCTTTATTGTTTATATTACTCTCATTCTCTAATTAATCACATCATGGGGGAGTTGAAGCTCTTCTGCTTCTTTTCCTAATTATTTTTGTTTTGTCAAGCCTAGCTGTTTCCTGCTGCTTATTCTTGTCCTTGTATATTTATTCTCTGCAAATTGTTATTGTCATGTACTAATTGTTTATACTTTATCTGAAGACCTTTTCCATTTTTACTGTCTTTGTCATTCTTGGCCATCTGTTCAGCTCCACAGTTCCATTTAAAAGTGACAGGACCTATACCAGCAAGTGGGGATAACAAAGTGTAAGAAGAAAGAGAAGGTGATGTCTTTAATTAGCATTCTGGATTCTTCAGCTTAGGTTCTGTCACTTAAGCCACTTTCCATCTGACCTTTATACTCTCTTTCTTCCTGTAGTTGCTTTGCCCTTCAGCACTTTTCTGCAAACTGGTTATTTACAGTAGTGGCAAAGAGCTGCTGAGGTGTAGATTGTCAGGGGATATACATATGCCTGTGTAACATAAAGCAATGTTGGTGTCAACTCCCAACAATTAGAAGAAAATAGAAGTTTTTATAGAAAGTGTCTGGTTGCTAGTCTCAGAATTTACACATCCTAGGAGGAAAAGAACAAAAGGAAGTGTGGAAAGGTTAA
Source organism: Donacobius atricapilla (assembly GCA_013397315.1). Classification (NCBI taxonomy): domain Eukaryota; kingdom Metazoa; phylum Chordata; class Aves; order Passeriformes; family Mimidae; genus Donacobius; species Donacobius atricapilla. The sequence continues at coordinate 236,478 of WBMY01014855.1, read as the reverse complement.
TATTGTGCACAAAGTGAGTAAAGATCAGAACAGCATATATTATATATCTTTTGAAACCCTTTTTCCTGTGGAACAAGTGACATTGTTGTGTTTAAAAGTAGAAACAGCTAAGTGCTCTTTTCATGAGTCAAATTTCTGAACACACACTTTCAAGGTCCACCATCAGAATTGTTATAAAAATTGACCTCTTAGGAAGTAGACTTTGAGTATAGTAGGATGCTGGGATTAGCCAGGAATGTACCAGCAATACTTGGTGACCACACATTTAAAGTCCTGATAGTGTTCGTGTTATCCCTATGAGTTCCATTTTGTAAAAGCTCTAGGTAGCCTTTTACATCAAAAGCCATGATGAGATTAGAAGAGCACTTGCTTCAAAATACCATTTTTTCCACTTAGACTTCCTTTTGTGCAAATGATATTCTCCTGTTTAAAAAAGGAAGCACTTTGATAGCTATAAAGTATGCAATCATCTCTTCACAGATGAAGTGTCAGTGCAATGTAGCACCTGAGTTATAATCTGCCCAACGTTTGACCTGAGGTACTGGGTAATCGAATCTCCCTAAATCATTCACTTTCTTCTGTTGAGACTGAAAATATCTGGCTTACAGCAGAGTTTGAATGAGTGTTGTGGCCAGTCAAGGTTGAAATAACCATATCCAACTGCTCTGCACCTAGCACATCTTCTGACTGAAAACACTATTGAATGAACAAGCCAAAGCAGTACCTGGAGGTTTTAATTTTACAAAGTCAAAGTTCAGACACTGCTCTACAAATTGCAAGAAACTTCACTGTCTTCCATCGTGTTATAAAATCAAATATGCAAATCCTTATTTTTGAGCTGTCCTTATATTTAGAAGATTGAATAACCAGTCACTGTTGTGTGTTTATTTAGAAGTCTATGGTTTTATCATTTCTTTCCCCTCACAGTCCAGCAATAGTGGAAGAAATTTTGGGTTTCCTTTAAGTGGGTTTTGTCTGGGTGTATTGAGATCTGCATTTTGACTACATGTCTAGCATATTTCTTCAAGACTTTCTGGTGGTGGGAGGCTACAGTTTTGAATGAAATAAATCTGAGTGTACCTGAATAATGTTAATTTTGATTGGAAATGTCTCTGAAAGAGCCTGGTCATGGGAAGATATTCTAAAATGGCTCAATTATTTGGTCTCTCCCAGAAGCCTGCCCCAAGCCAGACCTCTGTGATTGATTGTCTTCAGCTGCTTCTTAAATGTGGGGATTTGTACTTGAGCAAAAAGTTCCTTCACAAGGCTAAGCTGCAATATGGCAAGAAGTAGCTCATGCTCTGTTTAGTTATCTGCAACACCAGGACCAAGAACAGAAACCACTTGGAAGGGATTGTATTGCAGAAATTAAGTACTTGTATTCAGATTTTCTCACCTAATACCATGAGTACCAAGGTTCCTGTAGAGATTAGTGGATTTGTAGATAGTGATCCGTGTCTCAAATAACATTTATGTGAAATAAATTCTTCTATTATCTCATATTTTGTAAAGTATGCTAGTGTAAACTTACAGGAATGAGTCCTCTGTGAGCATAAGGAAGTATCTACCATGACTAGTTCAAACTTAATGAATGAAAACCCTAATTTAGGTCAACACCATTTTTAATGAACATTTAACTAATTAGATGTATTTGTAGCAAAATATTCTGTAGATCTGTAGTGAATCATTTTACTGCAGACTTACTATTCTGTTTTTTTTTTTCTGCTTCCTAAGATATCACTTCAATTTTTCAAAATTATTCAGCTCGAGGTCAAAACCCACTGTTTTTACAGAGAAGACACCACTACTGAAGGTTTCCTCAGAGGAAAATGGGTGAGTTACTTTCATTTTTCTCAAAATAGTTTTTTCCTAAGTTCCCTTCTATTTAATTGCATGTAGTTCTTTCTTATATCCTAACACCAAATCTGCTGGGAAATAAAGTGAATAGCAGGGGCTGTAAGCAGAGAATTACCCTGGAGGACCTTGGTAGCAGAGAAGGGGTTGAAAAAAGGGAAGGGAAGGATGTAAGGTGTGAGATCAGGGTGATTAGAGAGCCCTCAGCATAGACAGCTGCAGGTTCTGTGCTCTTATTTACTCCATGCGCTGTTTCATAAAGGGCACTGAAAGACATAGCAGAACTATAGGGAAGGTCCTGATGATGGAGATTACACACCAAATCCTGAAGTACATCTGCCTGGTGTATCAGAGAACTGGTGCTCTCAGGTGCACCTAAATGTCATGGGGTCTTTGTTTTTGTTCCTCAGTCGACCCAGCTGTGTCACTAAGGGGAACTTGGTCTGTACTGAATAAGTCTCTTTCTATGAAATTTTCCATAAAAATCTCTCGGGGTGAATGTAAAGTTCTGCAAGGTCAATTGCATCTACTATCTGTTGAAATAAAGCGCTGTTTTGTTTTATTATGTTTACTGAAAATGTGTGACAGGTTGCAGTGTATGGCTCTTCATAATCCAGATTTTACCACAGATGATGATTCATGGGACAACAGCTCTGCAGAATTTGAGCAAAGGTTTCAGCTGGAAAGTGAAATGACAAGTTTTTCCAGATCTGCTTCTTCTGAGAAATATGAAATCTTGGACAACCTTCATGTTAAGTTCAATTTATCAAAGATGAGGTCTGAATTCAAGCAATTTTTTATATTTCTGCATGTATTTGTTTTTATGCATAGAGGTCTAGAAAATAATTTATTTATGTAAACTAATAAAATAGGACTCCATATTTAGACTGTATCTTGCCATTGATAGTTTGAAATTGATTACGGATTCCGTAACGATCAATAGCCCCTTGTTCTAACAAGAATCAGTCATAGCACCTATTCTAAATTTGTAATTAAATACGTTCAATATTGCTTTAACATTTCTTTGAAACCATTTTTAAAAGCCCTGTGGTTGATTCCAAAGCATTTTTTTCTTCAGTGTTTTGTTGCTTCACTTTAATTAAAATATATGTGTAAAAGTCTTCTGTAGTCATTACAGTAGCTTTTCACATATACACAAAGCAAAATATAAGTTAGTATTTTTCCATCTTGGACAACGTTAATGTATTTCACTCTTTACCCCAAAGTAGTCTTTTACATCACTTAGGCATGGAGGAAATGGAATCTGTTGATATATTAAAATATAGCATTATGGTAAGAGCTTAACTTCAAATTTTCTCAGGATATTTTTGCTGGGGATTTAACTAGCAAAAACTTTAATCTTGGGTACTAATTCCCTTTGCCCCTTCCAGAGGTTCAATGCTTTTTCTAGTTTGTCTTGGTGTCTGTGGACATCTCTGCAGGGTTTTCATGGAGCCCAGCACTACAGGTCCACATCTCCTTGTTGGTCTGCCTTGCCTATCCAGCAGAATGTCAGTGCATCTTTTCCCAGTCTGTATGTTGTCTTAGCTCATCACTTCACAATTGTTTTCTTCTCATTGTGCATATGGTATTGTGCTCTCCCTCTCTGCTGCTGAACAAATGGAGTAGGAGAATTCCAATTACTGCAATTAGTGCAATGTGAACACTGATTTGAAAGAAATTTGGCAGGTGTTTTTCTTCACATTTGTGGTAGATTTCCCTGGTATTCGATGGAACAAAGGTATTGATTGGGAGTGCGAAATCCATTGTTTCCAGGTTTATAATCTGGGGTCATATTTTTCTGGTAGAACTTCCCTTGAAATATTTTCACTGCTATAGTGCAAGCTGTACATTTGGGATCAGCTCCTTGGCTGTTGTAAATCAGCATAACACTGCTGAGATAGCAAACAAAGCTGAACTGCCCAACACCATACGCAGATCAGATCAAAAAATCATTTGGCTTAGAAGAGGGGGTGAAATTCTTGATAGATTTATACTCCATGCATTTCCAACTGAAGTCAGATAGGATTGTACTGGAGGCATATATCAGCATAGGCTATGGCACAGGGCTTGTACTTGCATGGCTGTGCCAGATTAGCACTGTAGGAAGAGACAGACTGCAAACCATGGGTGAGTCAGAAGCTGATTACGTCTGAAATGTAAGCTGTTAACATTGCTGCTTCCCTAATACAAAATGCCATGAAAACAGACAGGAGGAAAAGATCCTTCTAAATTCTCTATTTAAATAAAAGCCATTTCTAAAACCTTGTTTTAATTACATCTTGCCAGCTTCTTTGGATGAGTTTCTGTTATTTACAAACAAGTGATTAATAATTTATAAAAGCTTAATTAACATTTTATTTCACTTGTGTCTTAAAATCAAGGGGTTTTAATAATAACTTTAAGTATTATTATAAATTATTAGTTGTAAATCCAAAAATGCAAACAAAAAATATAAAGTACATTAAAATTAAATGAGTCTGGATTATGATTTATTCATCACATAATAAATTCTCAAAATTCCAGAATGAAACTGTAATGTAGAGATGGGCAAAATTGACAAGCTGGATAGAGGATCTATGACTAAGCTGGCACTAAGTATTTTCCATAAGTCACATAATACCGAAAGAAGTTATTAGTGATAAAGTGCTGATAATGGCTAGTGTCATCATTCCTTTCTTTTCAAACCTGTATTACTTTCTTCCTCTCTCTGCCATCTTGCTTTTCAGTAGAGCAGGCTTCCTTGGAATTTCTAAAGGCTGCCTAACTGGCTTCTTTCTCTTCCTCTGACTTCTGTAGATTTTCATGCAGTGCAAAGTTTGAGTAAAGTTTTTACCAATTGTATTTAATAGAAGATTGTAGCCCCTTTGTACTAGTTTGTGACAACACATTTTTATTAGCTGCTGTTTTTTATTAGCTGCTGTTTGTTAAATTCTATTGAGGGGGAAACTTTGGAAAACAGTGTTTTTGGAAAAATGGATCTCCTGTCATTTATGTTGCTTTTTGTCAATTACTTGATTTAGGGATTTATTTCCTCTGTTTAAACATTATTTCTAACATTCTTCTGATTATTCTGCTTTAGTATTTTGTCCTGTAGCATCTGTCTATGCAGCTTTTTATTGCATTTTTCCTTTTTCAACTAATTATCCTGGTAACTTGAAATGTTTTTCTTCTTGCTTGTCATCAGGTTTAAATCAAGCCTTGCATTTGTCATTCTGTCAGAAAAACAAAGTTTGAATGTTTACTTTTGAAAAAAACCCAGAATAAGAATATTGATGCTTTCAAAATGAAAATATGTAACAAGGTCAAATCAACAGAAAGTCTTCTGTAAATTAAGGCAGCAGTATAACATACTGATGGGCAGTCAGAAAATTTTTAGTTGAGTTGTCTTTTGAGTAAGATTAAAAAATAATTTACAATGCTAAATCTTAAGATTTCTTTCTCAAGACCTGCATTTTCAACATTCACATTTTAATTTAGAGTTATTCTAGCCTAAGCCACTCAGTAGTAAGCTTTGACAATTCAGAATATTTTATGGCATCTCATTTCCAGAACAAGGCATTCCTTCAATGGGTACAGATGTGCCATGGAAAAAAATATTTAGTTTTGTTAGTAGATTTATGCTTATGAAGTCTATTTGGTTTTAAAAGATACTGTTAAACCCAGAAGATTCTTAAAGCTTGTTCTTGTCTTCAAACTGCTTCTTCTAGTACTTTTCAAGGGTGTGTATTATAAGTCGTTTTGAGGATGTCACTCATTACACCATCTGTCTATGCAATAAGCTGTGCTTTCAGCCCAGCCATGCCACCTCCTTGTGATGTCGATGCTCCTGCTCCTTTGCCTTTCTGGGAGAGACAAGAATGAGCAAAGGGGGATCTGGGTCTGCCAGGGGCCAGCAACAGTAGTGGACAAGTGGTCCCAGGATCCGGCACCAGCTCATTCTGCAGCCTCCACTTAGATTTTCCAAGGGGCAAATCCTCCTTCCTGTGCTAACCTCCTGCTGACCTTGCTTTGTGGTGTCTGCTCTCTGATGTGATATACTATCACCCATAAATGCCTACCATGATGTTTCTGAAATGTCAAAGCTGTTAAGAGAATAGAAAAGGTTGTTTTAAAGCTAGCCAGATAGTAAATACGTTTCCTTGTGTTTCAGATGCTGTCTAAAATTCCTGAAAGTTTCAGGCCTCTTTATCTTTGTAGTTGTCTGCTCTGTAAGTATTGAATTTGTAGTCTTCCCCTGGCCCCCATTTCTTCAGAATTAGTTCAGAATGAGCTATGATATTTTCTCTTAGCACACAGAAAATGTCTTGAGGCAAAAATGACAATACTGTACAGGGCTTCATGCGTAATCAGACTCCTATTTGGTGTACTAGTCACCTCTCAGGACAATGTGGTTGGGTAAGCAGTTGAGTTGGAGGAAGAGGCAGCTTAAACCCAAATTTGTAGGTCACTTGAGGATGCTTGTTGAATTTAGGATGAATCTTTTGATCCTAACACCTGAGGAATGCTCATAGGGAAAGCTGTGCTGGGGAGGATACTGCAGCAATGGCAGTGCTCCACAGTGTCAAATGCAGAAGGTGATGGGGAGGTTGGCACCTCCTTCCAGTGGCCAAAGTGCTGCTCTCCCTTAAAAAAATCTTAAAAAGCGGCAAAATCTTAGACTGGAAGTGTAAAGAAAAATTTCAAAAAGTTGGAGTTTGTTTTTTAGCGGCTGTGAGGAACTCCTTTTTGGGTTGCAGGGCTTCTGTGCCATGAAGAAAATAGATGACATTCTGCATTTCCTCAGGTATGGGTGTTGCTTTCCAGACAGATCATGCAGATTACAACTTTGTCTTAAGAGACAGTTCAAAAAAAGTGCATAAAATATGTGACTTTGGCTGTAAATTAACAGAAGGACTATTACTTACCCATGTTAAGTATCCCAGAGATGCTTTTCAACTGTGGTGGAATTATACCTAAAAAAAATCTCACAACTGAATGTGCAGTTTGAAAGAGTCTTTTAAAAGTATTTAAGATAAGTTTAGCAGATATTTTTCAGTTTTTGTGTTACTAATGAATGTCTGTTTTTTATCCTTGCCCTAGATTTTATTTGGCATTTATCCAGATCAAGGTATGCCCTGGCAGATGTTGGCTGTGTCACCTCTGGAAAGCTTCTGTATCCTTCTTTCATTGAAAAAAAACTTGATCTGAAGTTTCATTGATTTCAACTAGTTGAAAGGGTGTGTATTTTCTGTCTTATACCCTGAGAGGACTGGATGTCCTCAGAGCCTTGGCTGCATTTAGACTTGTCCTTTGGCACAGGCCCGAGTGCTCCCTGCCCAAGTTGTACCGAATGGCACCTGTCTGGGGTCAAGCAACTGTTTAGAAGAACAAGCAATAGAACAACCCCAAATAAAAATTATTTATCATAGGTGAATACAGATCTGAATCTGAGAAGTCTTTGAGGGATGAACATTCAGTTAGTAAACAAACAAAAACTTCTGCAAACGAATTACATTTCTTCTTCCCACTGTATTTCTAGTTTAATCAGTCTGGTCTGAAGTCTGCTTGACTCTTATTGCACTACTGTTAAAAGAAGATGCGCCTATAGATACATTTCACAAACTCCTGCAAGATGCTTTGTTTTGAAAAAGTGCAGTAGGTTTTTCATTTTTGAGATGCTTTTTTCTTCTGTATAACTGGTCAGTTCCATAGCTTTGGGAGGAGAGAGTCCATTTAAAATAGATCTAATTACTAGCGTTCTCACTGCCACCAATAATGGTACTATATAATGCATTAATTAGTAGGGTAAATGAGGAGAAAATGATAGTGCTTTAGGGAAATTTATAATTAAAATATGAGATTGCTTTTTGGAGGGAAGCAAATGGACTTTCAGTAGAACCAATGACAACTTCAACTGTAAATTCCCATCAATATCCTGTTCACATCAGTGTTTTCAGTCCTCCTTGAAACTATTGTTTGAGACTTGGTCCTCCTTGAAACTTGACAGCTCCTATGGTGGTGTGGTGTTGTACAGCACCACAGCTGCCACAGCCTTATCTGCCAAACCAGGATGAATTGAAAGTGAGTCATCAAATTTTAGTCTACTGTCATAGTGTAAGTTGAGGATTTCCTCTCTATCCAAACTTGGGTTGGACCCATGGCTGTTGCATTGTAACATTAACTCTGAAAGCAAATATTCCTTTTGTTTCAGGGAAGTTGGGACTGGGATTTTAGACAAACAGGTGTTCCTGTATTTCACATTTTACCTATCTTGTCAGAAGACTTTGAGACAAATAGCTGTCAGTCAGAATATAGCATTTCCATTTCTTACTTGACAAACCCAAAGCTAAAGCTTTTTAGTTTGTGTAACGTGTCTTGAAAACTGGATGTTTCATCTGCTGTCTGATGTCACTGAGTTGAGGGAAAAGTGGGAGGCAAGCAATACAGCAAAGCCATGGTGATGTGTGATAATTCAAGCAGAAAAGTCAAAGGAGAAAGATTGCATTTCTAAAAGAGTTTTGGAAAAGGCACCAGCAATCCTGAATGTCCTTTTACTGATGCTGTCAGTCTCCATTTGCACAGCAGTAAGTTCATGTGGCTGTCTTCCACTTTATTGCATAGTGAAGAAAGTATTCCACTTCTTGGCTAGGCCTAGGTAACATTAACCATTCAGGTAGCAGTGCTGAAGATGCAATTTATGCTGGCTGACAGACTGCAGTACTCCCAATGGACACTATCTGCTACTCTCTGAATTTAATGGTAGGTTTGCAAGTGTGCTGCAGCAGTCTTTGTCACAAAGCCCTTGCAGGTTATCATATGAGACTTTGAGTGGAAAAGAAGTATCTTGGATCATATGATGCTAAATGATGCAAAATGAGCCAACTTCTTGTTTCTGCTTCAAAAGCTCTTTAGAAGTGTTGACTAGGTACTAACCACTATATATTAATTTTTTTTTTTTTTTGAACTCCTTCCTCTCAGTTCTGTATCTTTTCAGAAATGCCCAAGCACACTGATGTGCTATGAATGCGTGCTCACACATACAATGTATCGCCATACACTAGAAAAGCAAAACAAAGGGTGAAATATTTCTAAAAAACAAAATGAGTGATTACTTTTGCACTTTGTGTCCTTTGCCATCCTGGTATAACCTGGATATTTTTGTTTTTTCTGCCGTGCCCATGAGAACTCGGGTTTGCTCAGACAGGACTTTCCTTCTCTGGTGCTGGGAGAGGCCTTCCTTAGCTGGTGTGGAGATGACCTGCTTTTCAGATGACATCTCTGTTTGAGTTGCTCTACCTTTATCTCTGGTTTGGTTTTACTCTAGCTGTTTTTCTTCCCATTACCTCCTTTATTATTAGCCTATGTGTATCTCCTATTACTTTGTTCATCCCCATGGGTACAAACTTGACATGTAACACTGAGGTGTGCCGGCTGCAGATTCTGGAAACAACATCTTGCCTCCTGTGAATTAGTAGATGCTTTCTGAGTCTGTAATTTTCTGTGTGGTTGGTTCATTTTTTTTGTAATAGTGATTTCCCTATAGGCACCAGACATAAACTCAGTGATTTTAATATAGTTTTTCAAACTATTGCTAATGTCTCTCTTTGAACATAAACACTTGGGATTCATTGGTTTTTAAATTCGAACAGTTCTATAATACCAGAAAGAAGTAAGTTTATACTGAAGCCTGACTAGAGGACCCTTTCTGCAGAAAACAATATTCAATATCACTTGTGATGTAAAATGTGTGAAGCATTTTCAGATTTTTTGCTTAAAGGCTGTATGTTAAGAGGAGAACATCTTTAATTATTAAGATGATAGAAGAAGAGATATAGAGTCTGAATAAATTCCAGCATACCTTTGTTTAATTTTGTGTACCTATTACAAGGCATGAACATTCTTATCTTTTCTTAACTCTTTGGCCATTCAGACCTTCAGGAAATGCCTCTCCATTAACTGTGTGATCAAAGAGTGATTGAGAAATATTCTTGTTCTTTTCCACAACTTACATTTTCAGACTTGAAAAACTTTCTGAAGTGCTAAATACACTTTGTGTTCATTTCTTTGTTTCTAATAACTACTGCTGTGATCTAAGCAAATTTTGTACTTTTGTCCAGTGATGGGGAGTGGACAACTGGAGCAGGACTAGGCATTAACTTTTTGACTTGAACTAGGCTTTATTAAATTAAAAAGTAATTTGGATTCATCATGCTTTTATGGAATTATGGAATCAAACTCTATGCTACTTCACTGTCATTTAAAGAAATGTCTGTCTCCCTGATATAGTGCCTTCTTTCTTTCACTGTATCTCATACCGTTATAGCTATTTCTACACTTCTCAATAGTAGAAATATTTTCTTTTTACAAAAAATGGTAAATCTTCAGCTCATTTCTGTGTAATAGATCTCCCACCTATCTCACTGAAGTGTTTCCATCTTTACTCTGTTTTGGTAACAACTTTTTCTTCCCTTTCAATATTTGTACTTGCACCCATTCATGTTATAGGTTAAGGAAAATTAGATCAGTGTGGGCAAAGCAATTTAATTTTCCTTTTTTGGACTGATTGTCAGAAATTACTTGGGGAGTGGACAGTGAATTCTTCCTGACTCTGACCAATAATCTTGCATTTTTGTAAATATATTTTAAAGTCTTTTAGTCCTAATCTGATTGTCTGATTATTTAGGCGTTTGATATCTCCCCAGTAAAACTTCTGGAGCAAAGGATTAGATTTTTGAAAATTAAATATTTTCACAGCATCCAGTGTGAAGAGTTTCTTACTCTCTTGCTCTTTATGTTCAAAATAAAACTCAGTAAAAACACATAACCTGAAGTCACACCTGACTGGGTATCTGCTTATTCCAAATCAGACAAACCAGAGATATCTTGAAAATTGACTAGACAGGGGCCATTTTCATGCATGTACCTTCATCCTCTCCATGAGAGACTTTTGTCACTTACAGTCCAGTATTAAGGTCTCAAAGTCAGAAAGTAGAAGATGTACCTCAATAGTAAAAATATGTTGAATTTTCAATCATAAGCTAGATTGCTCTTTTCTTTGGATTCAGTGGAACTATTTAGAACCATTCCACATATCAATGAGGAGTCTCTAGGACAAGCAGACTTAAGACCCCTTATTATCAAATCACTTGCTAAAGTTGTATGAGTTTGAATGATTTCTGCATGAATTTGCATTATTGGTGCAACTGTTAATCATGGAGCAAGGAAAGGTCACTAGAAGACTTGCAATCATGCCATGACTGTGAGTGACATGGAAAACAAGGTTTTCACTCCCTGAACAAGAGGTGTATATACAGAAAGAAAGATTGTGAGGCAAAGAATATAGTCATGTTTTAGCAGAATTTTCAGCTTCCATGAAGGTTCTTCTCCAGGGAGCATAAATGAATGTAATTAATTATGAAACCTCTCTAATCACTTTAGTTCTTTTTCCCCTTTGAATATTTCTTTCTTTTGTAGCTCTAGTTCTCTGCTGGCAGACTCTCCTCCATAATTTTTCCTTGCAGAAAGCATTTAAAAATCTTTTCTGTTTTTGATGTTGTTGGAAATGTACTAAGCATTTAGGCCTGCAGGCAATGTTCAAGCTGTTAAATAGATGGATGAAGACCAGGACCAAGTGCAGAGAGAGCCAAGAAGCAGAATCTCAAGGCACAATTGATAAAATGCTGTAGAAATTAGTTTGTTACAGAACTTCTCAAACTGGTGGAGCAGAAAGAAAGGATGTATCCACTGTAGACAATAATGGAACTGGATTACTGGCACTCAAAGAAAGGGAAAGTAAAAAGTGTATAGAGCATTCATCAGAAGGGGAAACCGAGACAGACAGGGAAGTGTGTGGTTCAACTTGTTATATTGTGAAGGTATGATGTAGAAAAAACCTCATCAGCTACAAAGAGAGACAGGAAATAAAAAAAAAGAGGAAAGCACAAATACTAATGCAGAAATAACACCAGTTAAGGACAATGTACAAAAATTGATGCTAAGACCAAGGGAAAAGGCCTTATTTAAAATGGTAATATCCTAGAGAAACTAACGTAAGTGACCTGGTCATAAATCAGGATGAATGGTGTATAACTACCTCAGAAACTTGCTGAAAAATTATCCATAAACATAGCATTCTCAAGGTCCATTCTACAATATACAGAATAGGATATACAAATATGTGTTAAAGAAAGCATAAAGTCAGCCATCTGTGTGCAAATACAACAGACAATCTTTTGTCAAACAGGGCTTTTTGGCTGCCTCTGTACATATTGAAATAATTACATGATGGAGGGTAGAGCAGGGGCTCAGTATTTAGCATACAGCTACTCCTGAGTTAGTCATCCTAGTCTTGCTTTATTTAATAGAAAGAACAGATTTCCTCATGAGCAATTATTCTCATCTTCATGTAGTGGTCCAAAATGAAGCAATGAATTTTATCTTACAAGCACCCTCTTATCACTGTTTTTAGGGAAGCAACCATCAGATGCAGATGTCCAAAGTACAGGAGCATGAACTGTGGTGAATGAATACCACTTTTAATTTTTAGCCACTGCATCCCATTCCATCAAGTTGTCTACATAAACCACATAAAAATAAAGTAAAATGAGGTAACTCTCACATATGCCTCAAAACCTCTTCAGAAAACCAGGATCAGGAAACACAGCTCTTGGCTCAGCTGGGAGCAGCAGACCTGCCCTGGTGCCAGGTGTAAGTACAGCCAGCCATGGTATAATGCATCACATAACAAACACAAACTTAAATCCCTTGACAGGCTAATTCACAGCAATAATGTGATTTCAAGAATAGAACTATATCAAAATGAAGCAGTTTAACTGAAGTGAAATAAAAAATATCAACTCTGGCTGTAAATGCCATCAGGGAGATTTTTTTGCTTTAAAGAGGCACACTGGAGCACACACACATAAAAAAAAAAGTTCAGGAAAGGAAAAGCGCGATTAAATTACAGACTAAAAGAGTATATTAGAAGTAAAAAGAGAGTTTTCCCCAAAGTTGTCCATATCTGAATGATTAAAATTTAGTGGAAATCACATTCTGACAATTTAAGAGAAATATCAAAACCAAGGAAGGGCAGAACAAAAATATTCTGAAGAGCAGCTTGATAAAAAAAAAATCCTACTTTTTCATGTAAGCATGTCTGAAGTTTTCCTGTGGTTTATTGTGATTCCACCTTTCATAAAGGGTGTGATCTGCTGCAGTCTAACAATGGAATTATGACAGAGTCCCTAAATATTGTTTGGAAAAAGATAATTCTGATGGGATTTGGGAGCCTCAATGCAGACTGGTGAGTGATGTTCTGTTGCACTTGCAATCAAAGGAGAACCCTTTCTTTTTTCTATGGGTCTTTATAACAGTTTTATAAATGAACAGAATGGAATGGAAGAAGTATCATTATCTGTAGAGGAAAAGAAGAAAGGAGCCACTCTTCTTGAAAATAAGGTTTAATTTTAGACACCCTTTTTAACAGCTCCTGCATGTGTCATCTAGGCAATTACAGGACTTATTTTAAAAGTATTGCTTTAAAGGAAGCTGCCATAATTATATGCACCTGAAGCTTTTCAAGACATAAGTGGCTACGCTCCTAGTGAAAAACCGACTATCAAAAGTTGTCCCAAACTGTAGGGTTAATGACTTCAGGTCAGCAGATCTTTTAGGAGATTTAATTAATATCTCTGCTTAAAGGTATAGATATAGTTCCTATTGAGACTCCTATTATATATCAACACAGAAAAGCTGTGCTACCAAATCATATTTAAAACTTTCAGAAACAAACCTGTTGTCACTTCTGTTTATATTTGCTAAGACTTGTGTGTAACTTCTCCTGACTGGACTTGTCTCCTGATTTGTGACATGTGAGATTAACTTTTTATCCTTTCCTGTGTGATTCCTTTAGGTAAATAGATGGTTGGGAGCTTAATTTTTTAATGAATGGCATGTGAGTTTCACTGGTGGTGTTTGGCTTGCCTTGCTGAGCAGGGTGACATTTCTATTACTTTGAATGCATTGGCTGCCCACCTGCTACTAAATCTAGATTTGGTGGGTTTTTTTGTTACTGTGAGAAATCACTCTTTTCTAGATCCAGAAGGACCTCATAATCTCCCAAATCTTTCCCCATTAGACACTGACTTAACATGGATGATCTTCCTGGTGGTCACTGGAAGCAGGACTGAGCACAGCACTGCCCTGAGTCCTCTAACTACCCTAAGATTTTTGTTTTCCTGTCAAAGTCTCTGAGTTTTGTAGGCTACAAAGCATCTTTTGGGAAAATTGTTTTGGTGGGTATATGATCTGGTACATTTTACTCTCTCTTTTTAGTATGGTCTATAAAATAATAGATGTTAAAACCATAAGATATTCAAGCATGTGATTAAGTCTCATGATTTCAATGGAACGTGTATACGTAAAATGAAGGAGTTATTTTTGTTTGTTTTCTTTTTTGTACTGTTGGTGATGCCTTAGCTTTCTGTCTGTCGCAGATGGGAGCAAAACAATTACAATATTGCTCTATTATAGCAACAAACAAACTGTGAAGGGTTTAAAAGCTTGGGCTCCCCTCGTCCCCTCCCTTCCCTACCCACCAAGCCACAGGGATGCTTTTTTCAACCATGCCAGAAGTGACTATTGCAACACTAGGTTTAAAAAGCCCTAGATTTATTGTGGCTAATCGAACCAGATTTCCAATGGGTTTGTGGATCATGGTTGGCTGATTTTTCAATTATATTAGACTAGGAGTATAGTTTGATCACACCTCATGTGAGATACCTCAAGAAAAAAGAAGTAGATGAGGGAGCTGAGAGTGACAGAGTCTGTGAGTACTTCAGGTGAGAGGAGGTTGAAAATATCTTTCGGATGTTTGCAACACTGTGAGCAAAACTTTGACCAAAAAGCAAATCATCAGGCAAAATCCTCTGCAGTTTCTACATTGTTTTCACCAATACAAGTTCTGTGATGCTTAAATTGCTGAACTAATGGTGTTACCTTTCATCTAGTACAAGCACTTAAAGAGCCTTGCTTCTCTGTCTCTCTGTGTATTTCTGTATGCTATTTTGGCATTTTGATACATCAGGTGAAAGCACTGGTAATCCCCAAAAGTCTCTGGGGAAGGTATATTTGTTCTGAACCTGTAACTCTTGTTTTATTAGGGAACTTGGTCAAAACAGTACTACTTGGTGAGGAAATAGACATCTGTTCTGTTCTTTTCAAAATTCCTGAGGCATTCTAGCTGAAGAATGTATTTTTTCAATATAAATTTACTAATTTTTTTTTTTTTTGGAATTTATACAGCCTATTTTTACTGGGAATTTACACCTTAACAACTTTATTAACAGCTATGAATCTGACTGACTTTCATGATTCTGCTCTGTTGAAGTTAGACATAGGAGGTCCATTTGGGGCACAAGTAGTTGATGAGCAAACAAAGGAATACATCGTAGTACAAATCAGCCAGAATGAAGACACAGGATCAAGGAGGCGGCGCCAGCAGCAGGTGATGGTGTTTAAATTCTCTTTCATTTTTTCTGAGATGTCATTTCCATCACCACTGTATGGATTAAGTGCTCATGCTTTTTCTTGCTGCAAAGTGTTTCAATTTCAGCATTAGAAAACTTACTGTAATTAAAGTTGCATTTTCTTTTGCTTTTATAAGGCTTCTCTGGTCTTCCTGCATTAAAATTTTGTTCTTTATATTCAATGTGAAGTGTATTTTGGCATCCTTCCTCTGGAGGACATCCTAGAGGTGTCTCTCACTTCATTGATTGAGTGAAGGTATGAGGATCAGCTAGTTTGATTAAACCTGAGCACCTGTACCAAACCTAATCAGGGGGAATTAATTTAGGCTGATTTTATGCCTGATCCACAAAAACCCTCAAAAATGGACAGAAGAGAGAAAAAGAGGAATAAACCCCTCTGTCAGAGGCATATCACTATCATTGGCTTCTGCTAATATTGCTAAATGTGACTGTCTTGTAGGTGGTATACAACTGGTCTCTACCCTTAAGTTCAAGAAGAAATCAGCAGATCATCACAACTAGAACCTTTCAGATACCAAACAGGTAGGCTAAGAGACTGAAAAATGCTGCATTGAAGGAGTAGTTTCTATAGACTTGACTAAGATAACATTTTAAAAATAATTATCGCTACATGTTTCAGAAGGGCAGGAAAGGATGACTTCTTGTTGCTCTTTAAAAGTATTTACAAAACTGGTTTGTGCTTGAGTTAATTTCTAAACAATACTTTTTAGAGGGATAGTTTGTTAGAAAATATTTGAGGAGCTGCTTGCTTTTATAAAGATATAACAAGTATATTGACAAATACTCAATATAAAATTAATGCACAAATAAAAGGTATTTCATTCCAGAAATAAACAAAACTTCTTTTTCTTTCACCAGAGGCACCATCTTCATAAACATTCAAGCTTTCCTGCAGGAGTCTGGAAGTGTTCCTCTCTCCATGAAGCATCAGTATCTTCATGCAAATATAGAGGCACAAGTAACAGTTGCATCCATCATCTTAGTAGGTGTCTACGTGCTGATCATATTGGAAGTAAGCCAGTTTTGTACTTTGATTTTATTTTTTTCCCTGAGTTGTAAGTGGAGCACAAGAAAAGTTTTCAGTCTTGGGCTTTGATATAATTTTAAAATGTGTATATAACTTCTTCATGCATCATTAATGTTACAAATGACATGAATTGTTCATTGTGCAATTGATTTTGCCAAGTTCCTTTAATGTTACAGTGATCTTGTACGTTCTTCTATTAGGCTCTATAAGTTTTTAAGCATTTCAACAGAATTATAGTTTTGTTGTGAAAGTAAAAATAGGTCAGAATTGTGAAAAGTGTGGAAAATTTGTTTTTAAGTTAATTATTTTTTAGGATAAGTTAAAAGTAAAAGCCCATTTGGTTATTTGCTTTCTTCTCTAAGGTACCTTAAACTATGAACTTAGTGTACTTTTCACAGCTTAAAATGAACATATATTTTAATAAGTGACTTTTAGGCATTCTTAAACTGAATTATTTGAAGAGGAAATGGAGTCTGAATTAATATTAAATTAAGGGACAGGGAACTTTTAATCTATATTGCAACAACATTAAAAAACCTTGAGGTATGAAATCCAATAAAAATGCATTGCATCACACTAAGAATGGAAATGATATCATTAATAGCACAGAACTCCAACTGAATTCTTTGAACTGAAAACACTGTTATCTTAAAATGAATTGCAGATGGGGAGGAACACATTTTAAAAATTTATTTTTAATTCGTATGAGCATCCACGCTGTCAATTCTCTGAGTTGTAGCATGCCTAATTTACATTATTATGAAACAAAGAAATGAATGAAATTAAGTCTACAAGGTGCTCCACAGTTTGTATGTCCAGCATGCTCATTTTTCTTCCACATCCATTGCATATTTTGAGCTTTTCACCCCATCCCCAATTTAAATGGTAAGGCTGTAGAACTTCACCTGACCAGACACCAATAATGGATGCACACAACACAGCAGATGCTTTAGACATTTAGATTGTGTTGTTCAGCAATGATTATTTCTTTCTAAATCTAAAAAATGCCTCTGTGTACATTATAAATGAACAAAGAGATATTACATTAGATGCAGAAAGGGATTGGACTAGATTGTTCTATAAATATGTAGGCATGCAGCATAGCACCAAAATGGTCTTAATACTTCTAAATGCAGCTTCTTAAAAAAAAAAAACAAACAACTGAGCAGAACAAAAATCCCCACGCCTAAACCCCCAACCCCAACTATGCAACCTTTTAGCAGTTGCAAAAACGTCTGGTTTTAAATGTATGTAAAGGTGGGGGGTGGAGAGGGGGGGTGGTGAGATGTGTGTTTGCATCCTGAAAATCTGCTTTGAAAAACAATCAATTTGGAAAAGGAAATAAAGGCTTGAAACTGAAAATCAGAGCCAGAGAAAGCATTGATTTTCCTGTTATTTTTAAGAAAAAGCCTTAAAACAGCTCATTAAATTATTGTTTCTGTGAAATATCAAGGAAAGATTTCTATTGTTGGCAGAAAAAGTATTTCTGCAAATTCAAAGGTAGAAATAGATACTCATAAATTAACTTTTTTTGATTTTTAGAGAGTGGAAAGCCACAAATTGCATCATATTAGCCATTTTCTCCATAGTATCTATAGGAATGACAAATGCTACGAGAGTAAATTCTAAACTCTTATGTTTCTATGTTCTATGGTTCCCTCTTGGATTTCTTGCAAGCAAGGTATGTTAATATTGTTAGAATATGTAATCGTGGCTTTCCTCATATTCAGTATTTATAACTTCAGCGCCTGAAGTCCTGCTTTCTCAACATATTGCACTCTCTATCCCTTTAGCTGTTATCACTCTTGGAGAAATCAATGTTACTGCAGGATCTATCTCTCATAGATTTTAATTTTTGATGCTGCTGCTCCCCATCTTTTATCAGTCTTTATTAGTTTCTTGTATTTTATTAATTATTTCTTGCAATACAGCTTCAAATTCAGACACTGTGGACACCCAAACCAGTTTTAGAGCTGTATTTTCACATATTTTCTTTAAAAATCAAGAAAAAAATGAAGCATTTTATCTGTTACAAATCACAAGAGCTTTTTTTTTTTCCTCCTGCACAGTGCTTTTCTCCCCAGCATGAATCATAGATCTTGCCCACAGCCCCCTCATCCCTACTCTCTTCATCTTTTAATCCTTCCTTGCCCTTGTCCTCTTGTTCTTTGCCACCTTAGTCACCAGGGAATGCAAGAGCTTCTGCTTCCTGCAGATACAGGATGATGGGAGAAGATTGTCAAGTAAGAGGTCCTAGTTGGCAACTGAAATGCATTTACTGTTAACAATTGTCTTCTCCAGACTTTTACCACTGTAAACATGCAGGGTCAAATCTACTTTGATGCAGCTGTTTGCCTCCATGTTAACATCAAATGTCTAAATTAAGCCTCCTTGTCAGTGGAGGTCTCAGGATGTGCTATTCTTCAGAAAACAAGCTGTTGAACTTCATTTCTTCAGGCATTTATTTTCAGTGTTGCTTCTTTTGAAACTGATTCCATGCTACGTATTCATAAAATACAAATATGTTTCTGATAAAAGAAGATGCCCCTTTTCTGCTTTAATTTCCAATGATTTCTAGTTTCTGGCTCACCACAAATATGAATATTTTCTTACTTCACAGTTCTTCTACTCTGCCTCTTGATATTTTTGTATATTGCTTTTAATTCTCTTTATTTTGTCACGCCTTAGTTTTTTGTTTGAAGTTTGTGGGCGATCGTCTTTTTTCCCCCTTTATACAATAATTTTTTCTTTCATTAGATACTAATTCTCTTTTAAATTATTTTCTTCAAATATCAATCTGTTCCCTCTTAGCATTTCAGTCTCCTATTCTCTCCCCTCGTCCCAAAGGAGAAAAACATTCATCTTCTTGTGGTGCTTTAGCTTTGATCTAATCTATACTGTTTTATAGACTTGTTGAAAACCACAAAGTGTTTTGTTCTTGAAAGCATAAACTGCACAGGAAATTCAAAAAAGTGCTCGTTAAAATAAGAAAGGAAGTGTGCCAGGTTTACTTTTGTAGGTCTCAGCTCTACTCTCTGACCCTTCACGATCACTGTGGAAACATGGGTAAGATGGGTTTACAAGCATGTTTTCATGTTGGTCTACAGGGACATCTGGTGTAAAGTGTGGATGTACAGAGTTTTGAGCTGATGTTGCTGTATTAAATCAGTTTACAATGTATTTTCAGACAGACTTTTTCTATTTTTGATCCTCAAAATGTGTATACGCTCTTGACTGGAAACTTGAAAAAAAAAAAAAAAGCTAGAAAATTTAACTTTTATAAACCCCTGCTCTGAATATATTTTTTCTTTCAGCTGAGTGTGTTTGATCCTTTGCCTTCTTTGATTTCCGTAATTTCTTCCAGAAAGGCATTTTCCTATGTAGCTAAAGTGGTTATTTGTAGCCCAATAACTGAATGTTGTATCATTTCTGGTCATCAGGCATGGTCAAGGAAAAGTAGCGCAGATAAAATCTCATTGTTAGCTATCAGTTAGATTAATTAGATATCAGATAAATACAGTTAGATAGCTTTGCTTTCTCAGCTTGTCCCTGTTTTTATCTACACAAAATGGAATAATACATTGGTTTTGTAAAGAGAAATCTGCCCATCTAGATCTTAAAATATCTGTTAAAATATTAAAGTTTTGCTGGTACTTAAATAAGTTTTTTGAATTGATAAAGCTCTTATTTGTAATTATTAACAGCATAGTTGCAGCTATGTTGATGCTGCATTAATTAGAAATATGTAAGGACGAATGCTAGACATCAATTATTAAAGGATAGACCTCATTAATTGAAATAAATTAATGTGTGCCCTTGTCCAACACTTTAGCTTAGTTTAGTTAGTCCAAGAGAATATATTTCTTGTGTGTTAAAATGCAGTGTTAGCTGTTTATGATACCTGAATGAGCAGAAGCAAATGTGAAACTAATTGCCTTTTAAAAGCTATTTTGTAAAACATTACATTTAATCAGGAGAAAAGGCAAAGTAACATTTATTATACTAAATTAATTTTAAAAATTGAAGAAAAAATAAGAGATACCAATAGGACATCAAATAGCAGAAAATTGATACAAACACGTATAAGAAATTCTGTGAGAGCCTCCACAGGACTTATCACAAGTGATATTATTTAGCTTCATACCCGTCTTGTAATTAGCACTAAGAAAGTCTTTGCCAGGATCTTTTAAATGGCATTTTAATGATCTGACATCTTGAATGATATTCACATATCTGTATTTCTTCTTCAAACACAAATACTTGAAAGTGCAAGATTTGGCCTTAAAAGCTCTAGTTTCTTACTAACATGAAGTATGGGCTTATAATCACAATTTTCATTATGTTAATGGAAATGGATTGTGTCAGTTTCTCTCCATATTACTTTTCTATTATTAACTAACTTAAATTATGAATAAACATCCCCCAAGCCTAATTTCTTAAACTTATATCAGGGTAATTTTAATAGCATCTAACCAGTGGAAATTAGCTCCAGAGAACAAAACTTTTATGTCGTTTTAGTCTGACCATTTTTTCTGTCATTGTAGGCTGGTTGAACCAGTGTTTCCTGGTATGAAACATTTTTACAACTGGAATAAGGTGTTATTACTGTAGTCTACACTCACACAGTCCAGATTTTGTATCAAAAATCATGCTTTAGAGAGGGAATAGGAAAAGAGAAGAAATAGTCATTGGCTATTATGAAGCATAACATTAAGTGATAGAAATGGGCTAATCTTAATGGGGATTTTTTTCTGATAAGGAAAGTAACAGAAAATGTGACTGATCACAGAAGTGATCAGCTTAGTCAGCATGGCTTCTCCCTTCCCATCCATTCTTGTATTGATCTGTCTTCAGATACAGACTGAGTGTGGATTAGAATGTTCCCACCTGTACACATGTCCTCCCAAAAGATTGGTAGCAAAGGAACAGAAGAAAATCCATTGCAGTTATTGGAAAAGACTGTGTAAAAAAAGGAAATAGTAGCTGATACATTCCCTGGCCTTTGCCAGAGAGAACATCTTCCCGATGCTATGAATGTCATTTGTTTTAGGATGAAAAAAATTGTGAAGAGAAATTAAAATAGTGCTGTAGGATTTGCGAGAAAATTAGAGCCAAATTATCAGAACAGACCTTCTACCCTCCTTAATAAGAGTCCAAGACATAACTCCCTGGGCAAGAATAAAAGTTTCCCCTATCTACCCCAACATCTAGGGGTGGTAGGGAGT
Organism: Donacobius atricapilla; assembly: GCA_013397315.1. NCBI lineage: Eukaryota > Metazoa > Chordata > Aves > Passeriformes > Mimidae > Donacobius > Donacobius atricapilla. The sequence goes on along the minus strand of WBMY01014855.1, from coordinate 214,843 downwards.
AAAAGAACCCAGAAGTTTTAAATACTGGGACTCTGAGGGTTGTGCGGAACCTAAATCAGGGTAATGAAACCCAAACATAAAATCTAGCAGTAAAATTTACCTTAAATAGAAATTCAGCTTCCTCTGGAGCAGTCAAACCTCATCTGCCCTGGGCAACAAGTGGTTTTGGGTCTTGTTTGAAGTCCCCATAACTCTAAAGCACCTCTACTTCAAAAATCTACTTCCCCTCATACCTCCCCAGCTGAAAATGTGCACTATAATGAGAGCACTCTTGCTATCCCCACGGGTACTGGTTTTAGGAGATAAACTGTGAGTGTGCAGTAAAGCTGCTGAGGTGGATGCTGGATGACTGGGTTGAACAAGGAGATCCAGACACGGGACAGATCCGTCTTCCTGTCTCCCAGACAGAAATTTTCAACAAGTAGTACCCCGGATATTCTTCCAGAGATAACAGCCTGTTACTGAGCTACCAATTAAGCAGTCCAGACAAGCAACCTTTATGGTTATTCCTTAATGCCTTTCCCTAATTTAGGAGGAGGCTGTGACCTCTGTGTGTTTTGACCTCAGTGCATTTTGAGAAGCTCAAAATTACTTTGAATCTGCTGTGCAGGAGCATTGCAAGTTGCTCCTTATGAGGAAGATTTTTATCAGTACCCCCCAGGTGCCAGGATTTCTACTGCTTGTGTAGAGTAGAGCCACTGTCAACAATGAGTAGGCTCTAACAGGACAGAGCCAGTACCAGTAGGATACATTAGCCATTTTTACCTGCCCTAACTACAGCAAAGGAAAAGAAGCTTAAAGGAAGCAACATTCTGTAAGATGAGGAAGGGATGTGTTTCAATTAAAACAAAAATGCAATATAATAGCAAACAAAACCCTCAGCTGGATCACAGCTTGATATGTTATTATAACAATTTTGTATTATTAATCCAATATGAATATTGATTTTACACTAAATATTGCCTGCCTAATTGTTAGATCTATCTTGGTAGAAGTCTGGCTGTGCTCTGAATATGTGTGTTTTAAAGAAAAATGCCTTCTTTTGGGTGCTATGGTACTTCAGCAGCATGTAAACTGTCTTTAATTAAGAATGAAATAGGAAAGATATTGCCACTGGATGGTGCTGCTCACTATTCTAAGGACTAGATAGGATTGTCTGCTTTAAAAGGTGTTGTCAGGCTCATCTTTTCACAGAATGCTATTTTTTGAAATAATACAAGTCATATTTTCAACACTGAGTGCAAAAACTAATTTCCAAATGGCCGTTTGCTATTTTCTGTGCCTTTTAAACCTAATTTTGAACTGTATTTTGTTCAATTTGTGAAAGACTGGCAAATACAAATGTTTGCACTGCCTTGCATACTATGTGGATTCCACAATTCTGTGGATTAGTGTATTTCCTTTCTGTCTGAGAGAGGCAATAGAACATTAAATTAGCTTAACTGAATGTTGCTGTTCAGCTTCTACCCTGCCTACGGCAACCAGAGGGGTAGAGAGCCATGAGGTCTTAAAATTTTAACAAGTTGCTAGAACACAGGTACACTTCTAATGCACACAAACAGGGATGAGAGCCACTCAGGTCTTTCTGGGGCTTCAGATGGTGTCTTACTTTGGCAAGGGCAAAGGCAAAAGTGAAAGAAACAAACTGAAAGTGTAGGGGACAGGCTTGAAGGGAGATGTGTTGACATGATTTAAAGAGGAAAAGTATTCAGAGAAGAAAAGTGGAGTGAAAAAAGAGAGGAGTGGTCAGGAATGAAAGACTCTCTAGAGGGACTGCTAGCTAGAGCAGAAAGTTCCTTGTAAAGGTAATGCAAGTACTGCAGCTTGCTGTACTGTTGTTAATAGTGCATGGCTGTATTTCCGTATGGTTGTATTAACCTACTACTTTAAGAAGGCTGACAAAGATTCAGATAGGGAAAATAAAATGTCATTATTTGGTCTATGTTATTTGTTTATTAGAAATTCTCAGTCTGACTAGTCTCAAGAATGCTGAGGTAATTGGGAAAATACAAATAGTGGCATCTTCTTCAGTTTGAGAATATGTTCTGAGACCACAAATGTAATTGAGGGTCTCTCAGTCCTCACAAATGCCTTTAGGACACAAAGAATCAGGGTGTACATTGGGAGTGATATCAAATTACCTGGAGTGGATGGAGTCAGCAAAGCCTGCTGAGGTAGGTGCTGGAGAACTGGATTGACCCTTGCAAGACAGAAAGCTTGTTACTAGGCCAGCCTGTTGGCGAACAATGGCTTTGATCATGTTTGTTTGTCTTTGCATCATTCAAGGGCCACTTTGAACCAGTTAATCCAATATTCCATGTCAGTGTGAAGCTTTAGTCATTCAGTTTTCTCTACAGACAGCAAGCAGTGATATAGCTGAGGAAGAAAACTCATAGACTCTGAAAAGATTGTAACTTGTACACATTGTTCATTCAAAACCTTTGACAGAGCTACGGAGTAACAAATATCTCTGCAGAATCTACAATCAACCAATAGGTTTTCTATATAAAAGAGGGGAATTAATTAATCTGGTTATTTATTCACAGAAAATAATTTGATTTCTTAAGTCTCTTTCTATATCTCTCCCCCCTGATTCTCTCTCTGCATTGTTTTATGTATAGAAAGAATTTATGTCACCTTAATGCAGTTACTTTATCACAGAATTTCAGGGCTGTCTATCCAAGACAAGAGTCATACGAAATCCTTACCTTGTATTTCTTAGCTTATTCTAGTTATTGTGCTGTTGTGGTTTAAACCCAGCCAGCAGCCAAGCTCTAGGAATCTTATTGTTCACTTCTCCAGCAGAGGGATCACAGTAAAAATCAAAAGGATAAAAGCTAGAAAACACATGGATTGAGATAAAGACAGTTTAATAAGGAAAGTGAAAGCTGCACATGCAAACAAAGAGAAACAAGGAATTACTTCACTTCCCATGGGCAGGCGGGTGTTCAGCCATTTCCAGGAGAGCAGGGCCCCGTCATACAGAATGGTGACTTGGGAAGACAAACACCACCACTCCGAATGTCCCTCCTTCTTGCTTCTTCCCCTTACTTTACATACTGATCATGATGTCATATAGTCTGGAATATCCCTTTGGTCTGCCGGGGTCAGCTGTCCTGGCTCACAATCTCCCATGTATCCATAGTCTGCTCATCAGCATGGCAGGAGGAAAAGCAGAAAAGGCTTTGGCTCTGTGTAAGCCCTGCACAGCAATAACAGAAACATCTCAACATTATCAACCCTCTGTTCAACATAAATCCAAAATACAGCCCTCTACCAGCTCCTGTGAAGAAAATTGGCTCTGCCCCAGCAAAAACCTGCATGCACATTATAGGGATAAAAGTGAACTAATACAGGCTTTTTCGTGGACAATATATATTACTTTTAATCACTTTCTTTTTAAGATAATCATCTTGTATAGTTTTTATATTGTGCAGCATTGTATTAGAAACTGACAAACTGTTGCCATCCATGACTTCCCCTAAGACAGGGTTGTTTATCCCAGGGCTTCCTCCACTGACATTAAATCAGAACAAGTAATTTGGCACACTATCTGAGTGTAAATAGGTGTTATAGCAGAATGTCATAGATGGGTGCTTTCTTCCCTTGGGGTTGTATAGATGTTCAGAAATTACAAAATTTACTAGAGAATCTAGTGTTTCCATTTAAAAAGTCATTTAAGGTTGGGTATTTGTCTTTAAAAAGAGCTTATTGAATATAAATGAATATATATGGTATATTATTTTCACAGTTACAGGCATAAATATTTATTGTGCAAAGAATAAACGAGAATGCATGTTAGTACTAGGATATGCTAATGTTTTTAAATCCACAGATTTCTCCAGTCAGTGCTCTTAACTGGTTTTGGTCACATATTTCATGCAAATGGCAGTACTGTAATATTGATTCACCATTGATTTCTTGTAAAAATGAATAAAATTTTGATCCAGGATTCTTTTTTTCCCCAAGCAAGACATACTTATGTACAGTGAAGCAGTTTTGACATATTTTGACTTATAAAAATGAGATTCATGATTATATTTTCTAAATATTTAACCTAGTGTGAAGTCTTATTTTGTGATTCATGCCTGCATGTATAGAATACATATAGACAGTGTCCTAATCTTCAGATGAAGGTATAAATAGCTGTTCTTGCTGTGATTTTTGGGATGCTTGGAGTCACTTTGGGATTCTTGATGCACATCATCTTTCACCAGTGTACCCTAAATGCTTGCCGCAAGAACTGCTCTAGCCCATCCCTGCCCATTGCACCAGCACGTCATACTTTCTAAGCTATGTGAAGCTCACTTTTGCCTCATTAAAATCCCCACAGAATTTACTTACTACCGCTTAACTAGGTAAGTCTAAGGCAATTAACTTCCTGTTATCATTAATTGTGCACAAGCTGTGGAAGCACGTCCCCTGGGAGGTGTTCCCGTGTGCTGGACACAGTGCCCTGTAGCTGAAAGAGCTACAAAACTGCTTCTGCAGAGCTTGTGTAGGGACCAAAGTGGGGGAGGAGGGTAAGGAGCTAAAACATTAGCTGCCATCACCAGCTGAAGGGGAGGTATGTCGCTATGCTTTCACTAACTGGTACTAGTCAGTCTCTTTACTAGAGGTGAGCATGTGGGAAATCAAATAAATATGTCTGGCATCACAGACTTTCTTTTTCTTCTGCTCTGAACTCCTTTGTATCTGACTATATCCTATATTTCTAGTCTGTTGCTTTATTGTGTCAAAATTGTACAATTTGCCGGAAATAAAGCAAATTTCCATGAATTAAGAATTTGGTGCCATTCAGCTTTGAAGTGGATCTAAAGCAAGGCAGAGCTCAAAGTCTTTCAAGGCTTCTTTTGAACCTTGTTTTCTATCATAAGCCCAAATTTTCAGCCATGTTGCTTGACAGTTAGGAAAAACTACCTAAATTTTAAAGCTAAATTACTATTGTTTTTCTGCAATTTCCATTTTTGATTTCAGCTTCTGATGCTAGTGTTAGACTTCTGCATTAATTTTCCAAAATGTGAGGTTTTTTGGTCCACTTATTTTGATCTGCTTAAGAGTGAATCAAATATGTGTGCACATGAAAGACTGAAATTTCATCTGTATTCTGGTGAAACAACTGGAACAGTCCAAGGCAAAGCAGACCACCAAAATTTGTAAAGTATATGACAGCAAATTATAAGATAACTCTGTCAAGAGATGTGACTGAGCAGCACATTTTCAGAGGCATTCACGCTAACACTGTCTTGGTTATCTTTAGGAAAAACTGGAAAAAACCTCTTCCACTGCTGAGGATGTAATCTTTTAAACCAATAAATCCTTATTAAAATGTAACAAGGATACAATACAAAACAAAAGCTATACAGAATAAGCTATCCTAGGGTAAATTTTACTTCTCTTCCTCCTTGTCCCCTGAGAATAAAGAAATAAACTAGAGACTTTATAAAGTCTAGGAGGGATTTGGATTTGGCTGTGGATTTTATAAGATCTCAGCTATTCTGGAGGCAGGTGAAAAATACATAAAATTCATATGTGGATATAGGCTTGGTAATAACTGCATCCTTGTTGAAATGCAACGTTTCCACTCTATCAAATGCAAATTAATTTATCAGTAAAATAAGTTTAAGAAAACAGGCTTCCATTTTGGAGACAAAATGGATAAGAAATGAATAGGGGCTGCATTTGAAGCTTTATGTTAAAATCACTGACTGTCATCTTTCAACTGCTCTTTATCACTTATAACAAAGGACTTGTAAAAATAAAATGTTTGGTACGATATATCAATTACCAAATATCTTCAGAATTAATTTAGGGATACACATGTCCTGGATTTCAGTTGGGAAAGGTGTGCTGAAATAGCACCCAGGTCATAATTCAGTTGGCTTCTAAATATTTTCCTTTTACCTCCTGGAACACGATACAAGATAGAGTGTTTGAAATTCAGAGTAATTTTTATAATAATGTTATTGCAGCCTACCAAATAGTTTGATGAATTCAGTGCAAAAATTCCAAAGCACTTTCAAATAGACAAAGTAATTTAAATCTGGGAAAGGTCTAGGCTTTCTAAATCCAATTCGCATTATAGTTTTGGAATGGTATATTGTTAATTAATATCAAGCAAAAAGGCTTGTGGCATAAATTATTTGGGTAGCTTTAATCTCTTACTTTAAAATGAACTCCTGAATTAAGAGTATGGAAGCTATTAGAATCAGCATTCAGCACATTGTATTTATCACACAGCAAGCAATCATGAGACAAACTTTCTACAGAGAATTATGAAACAAAATCGCTATAGAAGCCTTTCCTAGTCTTTGCTTATTCTGAATTGACTGTGTGAGGTTGCTATCAACACACCTACATAGTTGGCACTGTTGTTTCACTGTTGCAGCTTTGGGTATTTTCATTTTTTATATAAAATACTGTAAATATCCATTCCCTTTTTTTCCAATTTCTTAATCTCTTAGCCTCGTAACATCCTGCATCAGTGAACTCTAAATGGAATCCTGCTTTGTAAAGAGTGAAACCTGGACTGCATTGTTTTCAGTAACACTTTGTACTGGTATTACCATCCCTTTGAAAAAGGCGAGAGCTCAATCCTCTGTTGTTGCAGTAAGTCAGCACTGCTAGGTATTCTTCAGACAAAAATAAAGGTGGTGATGAAGATGCCCTTTTTGCAAAGAATTTATAAGGTTTGCAGCTGGAATGGGAGGTGGGCAGCTCTAGCATGCAAACTGATACACTAAAATCTTTGTATCTTCCTCCTCATCACCTCTGTCTTTCTCGTCTCTGTGGTCATTGCACAAGGGTGTATGCACTTTCTCAAGAGAGAGAAGGATCAGATGAATAGAGATGATTTCTCACTTAACCTTTAAAAATGTCTTTAGATTCAGAAGTCCACTAAATCTCTCAGCTTTACTGGGGTTAAGACTCTGTCTTAATTTATTTCTGAGCCCTTTCAATTCTCTACCTGAGCTGTTGTTTATGGATACATTCCAAGATTCATCCTGAAAAGATGGATCCTCCTGCCAATCTTCAAAAGTGTTTGGTCATCTGTGCTATTTTTTGAAAGAATAATAATGAAATTTTGTTTGATATAATGCTCTCCAGCTATGAATTAGATGGAATTGTGGTTCAAAGAATGTCAGAATTCATAACCTGCATCTCATAAGTTCTACATATGTAAGTCGTTAAAAATACCTTTGCAAATATGTTATTTGTTTGGGTTTTATTTTCTGGGAAAAGAAAATTAAAGAGAGTAATCTATTCTTTCCTAAAGCTTCCTAAATATCAGATTTTGAATATTTACATGTCTCAGAGTTTATGTAAGTGTTCTTTCTAGGCTTTACATTATGACTTTCATTTGATAGTTTGCTAGAATGATGAGTTGTATATGTACTAAGTTTTTTGTAATAAAGCTTTGCACCTTGTTCATTCTTCAGGATATACTTTTGTATATCTTTCTTGAAAAACCACTGGAATGAAGGAACTGACAGATTACTTCATTTGTGCAGTTTCTTTCTGCATAAATTAAATCCAGCTTCACCCATAGGTGACAGCAAACTCTTGGAAACTGAAAATGCAGTCAATCCAATGCAAGCAATTAAGTATACAAGTGACAGCAAAAGTGCTTATGTGGAAATATGCAAAAAAACCGTGTAGCTAAACAAATCTCAGAAAACCAATGATACCTTTCTGAGAACTGAAAAGGAGCTATCTAAAGTGGATGGGGATTGCAGGAGGAGAAAACCCTCAGTTTGAGGACAGCTGAAGATTTTCCTGTTGCCTACACTTGAGCTTTGCTCTGTAAGGAGCTGAGCCCCTTCCCTAATGGACAACTCCACTTGACATCTATTATTGGAGAGAGCTGTAAGGTCTAATTGCTGAACCTGATTGCTAGCCAGAAGAACAATGGAATGTTATCAAATGCTCCCCACTTTTGCAGAATCAGAAGGGCTATATGTGTGCTTACACATCAATGCACTGAAATGGGAAATCAAAAAGGAACCAGTGGGTTATCACACACATTTCTGTAGGAGCTGGCAGGGGCTGTAATCTGTGCTCTGAACAAGTAGGTCATTAAGGCATAAAAATCTTGGTCTGATCTTCTGCTTTGTGGCCATGAATAGGTTATTCTTCAGTGAGTTTTTAAGGAAAACAGGAGAATGAGACAGATAATTTTTTGACTCTTGAGTTAGTAATTTGAATATTTACTTTTCTAGTAATTTGGTCAATTGTGTAGTTGTTTACCATTTTAATTAAAATTTTATAATCAAGGAGACGAAACAAAGCCAAATCTTTCCTTTTTTTGCTTTTCCTTTACAGACAGTGAGGAAGACCTTGAGATGTTCTTATCCTATTATTTATTATCAGCAAAACATTCCTTATGAAACTAGTGGCAAATGAAATATTTCTAGACTGTTTTATTTCTTTCTCAATAGTTATTTTAACTTGTGTTGGAATAATATTTAAACACATTAATCGTGAAAGCTGGTAATTAGATTCAGTCTTTTGTAGTGTGATTTTCATTAATTACATGCTTACTTTAGTTGAGTTATTTTACACAATCTGTGATCTTCCAGACATAGAGGATTAAATAACTACAGATGAGTTCCTGGAGAAATAAAGCACATTCCCAGGGCACACTACACTCTACTAAGAATGAGATGGATCACCTCTTGGGCGTGCATCTTCTTTCCATAGGATGTGAAGGGAAGCCAACAGGACCAGGCTTTTTGATCCTTAAGTTAGGGAAGATGAATTGCTTCCTTCTTGGGTAACCTACTAGCAAATGTAAGAAACTGGTGCAGCAATCCCTTCTCTACCTGGATATTAGAGAAGAGACTTCCTAGTAGGGTTTGCACAGGCAAGGCTTTAGTTGGTTGTTTTTTTATTTTGTTTTATTTGGATTTTGGTTTTGTTTGTGGTTTTTTTTGTTTGTTTGTTTTGTTTTTAACAGCAAAGTAATTAACCATCTTCTGGTCAGAAAAAACCCTCAAGCATGCCAAGAAAAGAAATGTCTATCTGAATTTTTTCCCTTTCCCTCCCTCCTTTTTAGTAGTAAGGAGATGCTTAGAGGAGACTGTAGTCAATTCTTACCCTTTGTTGCAGATTGTTCACAGGACCCTTGCAGCCATGCTGGGCGCTTTGGCCGCTTTAGCTGCCTTAGCTATTGTTGGGGAGGTAAGTTATCAAACTGTAAGTGCTCCCTTTGTTTCTGGCTGTGGTGTCAGGTATAATTAACTTCCATGTTTGCCCAGCTCTAACTGAGCACAGGGCCTAGCAGTGGTTTTTAAGAAAGAGAAATGATAGGACAGAAACTGGTATGGGAAAACAGGTCAGACTAAAGGAGAGACAAGGAAAGTACAGAAAAGTCAGTTGATGCTTTTTTGTTCTGATTTGCAGGAAGCTGACTACAACCATTTTCAGCTTAATCCAGCATTAGTTTAACACTGTTATTTTCAGTAATGTTAGGCTACCAGGCAAACCTGAATGGAAATACATTGCTTTATGCTACCCTAAATAATTACATCTCGTGCTTGCATGTTCCAACCCTTTTGTTTCACTTGCTGCTTACTCTTAGCTGATATGTAGTGAAACCTCAGATTGATTTTCTCAGTTGTTCTCTTAACCACATCCTGACTGTGTTTTCTTTAATTCCCTCCAGCTTATTCACAGGTGAAGTGATATGCTTTTGTTCTCTTACCAAAAAGGAAACTGCAGTGTACCATGTAATTTGATTATCTTTTATTTCTGTAATGTTATGTAAGGAACAACTAGACCAACAAATAGCCTGATAATGACTCACTTAGGATGCCAGCAGTACTTTGAATTAGTAATAATAATAATAGTAGTAATGGCAATAATAAAGAGTCCTTTTTATATAACTTATAGGAACACTTATTAATTTCCATCACATTTATTTAAATGGTTCATCAATTAAGTAGACTTTATAAGTCATAGCTAATCACAAGTTAGATGGCATACACTTGTAATTGTATTTTTTGATTGCAGAGGCCAAGTATGGTCAAAGTGGTGGAGTGGATTGACTATGAGACACTGGCTTTATTGTTTGGAATGGTAACTAAAACATATCTTTTCCTCTAAATGTGCAAAAATAATCACATTCAATATAGAGATGTTTCATTTTAAAACATTTTTCTAATTGTACTTTACTCAGACAACTTATGATGAACATTTGTGTGTTCAGGAATTTACCAAAAAGCATGAGGCTCAGACCTCTGAAGGAGTTTTTTGGAATGTTGACCCTTTTCAATTTTGTTTTTTTAAATCTATGAAATTGTAGTGATAACATGCTAAAAACATCCTTGGGATTTATAAACGGAAAGACCTGTTTAAGGGCCAAGTATTATCACTCCCATTTTTCTTTTTAATTTTGTTTACTCAAAACCTTCCTCAAACACACTCCGCTGGAAAAGTGGTTTTCTGTCTTACTGTTATGTCCGAAGCTACAAAAGAGCAAGCCAGAAATGGAAAAGTAATATCTGATGAGATTATAATCATACATTATTTTAATCACTTTGCCCAGAGCTATTTGTGGTAAAAAGCATTGTCCAAGTGCTATTAGACTCTTACACAAAATATACAATATACAGAGAAAAAAACTACAATTATCTATTTCCATTCTGAGCTTTTCTTATTTCCTGACACCGATCCTTGCTCCTTGCATTCCCCACAGAAAAAGAAAGGAAAAAAAAAAAAAAAGAAGAAACAAAAATTCTGTTGGGAGCAAAGACAAAAGGACAGGAGATCTCCCAGATGTGGGAAAATGCAGGCAATTCTTGAAGCCACTATCTTCTGTGCTCTGTAGAGCATTACTGCAGAGAGCAAAGACTCGTTTTCTTGATTAATGATATAAGGGAGATACATTGAGTACTTAATGTATGATGCCCACTTAGTCACCCCAAATAAAATCCAACCAGACTCATATGACATTTACAGACTGCTTATGTTGAGAAGTATATTTCACCATATGATGCATTAACTAGAGATATCTGGCAGCTGTAGTGGATATTCTAATATAAGGGTGATAAGATTTGCAAAGCTGTGTCAGATAAGAAGTCCATTTGTCAGGATCACAAAATGCTTTGCTTTAGTTTTCAGTAATAATTCAATTACTTTTATATATCAGTTCCAAGTGATTATATTTTTCTTCATCTTTTGGTAGATGGTTTTGGTGGCCATATTTTCAGAGACTGGATTCTTTGACTACTGTGCAGTAAAGGTGGGTTTATTTGGTACTTATAATTATTTCTAGATTTATCAAGTTAGCATTTATTCAAATCTGTCACATCAAGCGTGATTGTTAAAGAACCTTTCTAAGGTCAATGTTATCACAGTTGAAAAGACACTGGTCATGTTGTAATACTGGAAAAATCCTTTATGGATGAAAGGAAGTCCTTAATGCAATTCCGTTTCTACAGGAGAATGTTAAAGGTCCCCAGTAGGGTACACAAGTATTTGGACTCTATTAAGCTGAGTATTTCACTGATTTCCCCAGGACTGCAGTTCTGCTGTAGCTGAACTCTCTATTTATGCCTGGCAGTGGGACAGAACGAATATGGGAACTATCATTAACTTTATGACCACACATGAAAAGTGGCCACAGACCTTTGCACAGTAGCAGAACAAAATATTACATGAAAAGTGTAACTCATAGAATAACAACCATAGAATTAGAGAACAGTTTGGGTTAGAAGAAACCTTAATCATCTTGTTCCAAGCCCCCTGCCCTGTGCAAGGACACCTTCCACCAGAGCAGGTTTCTTAAAACCCCATCCAGCCTGGCCCTGAACCCTTGCAGGGATGGGGCATCCACAGCTTCTCTGGGTAACCTGTTGCAGTCTCACCACCCTCACAGCAAAGAATTTCTTCCTTATATCTAATCTAAACCTACTCTCTCAGTTTAAAACCAATCCCCCTTGTCCTATCTCTATATACCCTTGCCCAAAGACTCCCACCCCAGCTCTCTCATCGTCCCCCTTTAGGTGCTGAAAGGTGGCACAGGAGCCTTCTCTTCTCCCCGCTGAATAACCCAGATCTCTTCCAGCCAATTCTCATAGGAGAGGTGCTTCAGTGTTTTGCTCATGTTTGTGGCCCTCCTCTGGACTCATTCCAGCAGTGCTGCTCTGAGGATGGGGAATGTGTCCCAGGTGTGGAGAGGATGGGATTTCTAAACCATATTAGTCCCCTTGGGCATGCAGGCAGAAGATTGGGGCTCAGCCTGCCACAGACCCCCTTTATGACTGGCAGCAGAGTGTGGTGTTTCTACAGAGTTGTTTCTTCATTTGCCCATTGTTTGCCCACTTCCATGAATTATTTCCTTGCCAAGTTATTTAGTATTGGAGAGGGCGCTGTTGGAGTAATAGTAAAGGAATAGTAAATGCTCTGAGCTCATTGTTGCTTGACTTTGATCAAGGTGCTTTATCTATAATTTTTTGAAATCTCAGCTGGAGCGATCTAGTCCATTAATTTTGTTTCTGTTTGTTTTTCCTAGGCTTATCGGTTCTCTCGAGGAAAGGTGTGGGCCATGATTACACTTCTGTGCCTTATTGCTGCAATTCTTTCTGCATTTCTGGACAATGTTACCACTATGTTGCTCTTTACTCCAGTGACTATAAGGTATTTTATTGTTATGGTTTTGGACTTGGTCTTTTATAGGCAGAGATCAGTAGTAGATGTGTGCAAAATACTTGTTTGGAAGTTTGTTTAATCGTTTAAATGGAAATCAGAACTTCAAATACTCTTGTTGTAGTAGAATAATAAGCTAGCACTTTCAGAGGGATGGGTTGCCTTTTGCCTTTACATTAAAACTGAGAACATATCTGAAACCTGTGAACACTGCCTTGGCAGCTAACCATTCTGGTTTGTCTTCATATCTCAACTACAATAGCATATTGCACCAGTAGATGATTTTTTTTCCTGTAAAGCAGGCAAAATTTTTAAATTGAAGCTGCCTTATCCTTTGCTGGATAATATCTATCTACAGTTTTAGATAGTAATTTATGCTTTAGTGAAGTTGTTATCCCTTCTAATTTTAGTAACAAATAAATTTTTAAGAAGTCCATATTTCATGTAACAGCTTTTTCTTGAATATGAGAATCTGAATTTTATTCCTGTTGGTGATCATGTCATTGGGACAGCTACTGGTTAATTGCACAATTTGAGATTAGATATTTGGATTTGAGCAGACAACCATGAATTTAATTACTTCAGATTTCTGTAAATTAATAACGTGATTTGCAACTACATTTAATCAATGTGGGATTATAAATTACTGTTTAACCTGAATTTAACCTGTTTCTGGTCAGGCAAATCTGTTTAATCCAGTTCAGTTTTGGAAATATCTAGTGTGTTTTAAAAATTATCCTGAGAGATGTAACGCTTGCAGTCATTACCACATTAAAGTACACAAAATTCCATTAAGATATGCCCCCTCTTTAAAATGCAGTGTAAAGCAGTAAAAAACAATTTTGCAAGTGACATTTATTCTAGACTGGAAACAGCTGGTGAATGAAAGCTTCATTTGTCTTCTGTCCAATTGTATTTTAAAGAGATAGCTTTGCCCTACCTTAATCAATAATTCCGTTTCTAGCAGTAAGCAGCACTGGAACTATTAAACACCAAGTTTTCTTTAGCTGTGTTGCAGAGTATTATGGATAAATATAATTTGGGAATGGATTGAAATCCAGAAGTCAATGTAGCATAAAAAGTTTTTCACTGTCAGAGCCATGGTAACATTTATTCTGTTTTCAAAGAATCCTAGAATAGCCTAGGTTGAAGGGACCTCAAAAGACCATCTGTTCCAACCTTTCATGAGAAAGGAAGCCTAGACGAGATTATCTGGCACTCTCTTCAACCACGTCTTGAAAACCTCCAGTGATGGGGACTCTACCACATCCCTGGGGAGGTTGTTCCAGTGATTAACTGTTTTCACCATAAATTTTTTTCTTATGTTGAGGTGAAATCCGTCCCTTGTACTTGTTGCCTCTTCTCCATGTGGATCCTGATGAAGGGAGGTCCTCTGCCTTTGTAACCACCTTTAAGTAATGGACTTTTGTATTAAATATATACTAAGTCCTTTTGTTTTATACGAAATGAGCCTGTAACACTGAAGAAGGGGAAACTCAGTGTGTGGGAAACATTTGTATTTGGATCACTATCAAAACGAAAGTAAAATTTTATCTCACCTACTAAAACCAAATAATTGCCTACTTCAAAAAGCTTCATGCTGGGGGTCATTTTCTTTTTTATCTTACTGCCATTGTCTACAGCTTCACTGTGTTGCACCATGCAGTCTCCATTGCCATGGAGATAAAGCTTGCAGAAAATTGTACTGACTCTATGAACATAGGGGTTTATATTTCCTGTAATAAGGCGTAAAACATATTACTTGTTTCATTCTGCATTTTGTAGTAGGCTGCTAAAAAAATTATAACTACCCCCTTTTAGCTGTTGCTTATTTTCAAGATACTTTGTTATTGGGAACTAGAAAAGGCTAATATTTTTACACATGAGGAATTGTATAACCAGGATAAGTAAATCAAGGAACCATGATCCTGCCATATAGCTAAGATGTTCTGATGGTTTATGCTTTTGGCTTAGGCTTTTCTTACTTACATTAGAGTTCTCTTTTCAAGATACCACTAGACCCATCAAAAAGAAAGAATCACTAAAGAAAAGTTTAGATTATATTTTGAAATACTGGGAAATCAAGGAGGCAATGGAGTTAAAATTGTAAGTACAATTGTGGTCTTCTACCACAATTTATACATTTGGACCAGTTGTACTACAAAGTACCCTTTAACTGAATGATTTAATGCTGCTGAGGAAATAGTGTATTTTTGCACGGTTATTATTTTCGAGAGTTTTTAATGCTGACAAATATACCATCCGACATTGTTTTTTTCTGAGTTTTAAATTAACACTCTCGGTGACAGTATAAGTGATTCAGCGTTTTTTTTTTGCAATACACTCTTTCGCTTTGAAATGTAGGTTTTAATAACACAAACTTAAGCTAAAGAGTGAAGTTCAACCCTCCGTTCAGGGAAATGTGTGGCAGCATTGCAGTGAGAAAGCATTCTTCCTGCACACTCTTCCCCCCATCTACTATGAGATATAGAGAACAATTTTATAGAGAACAATAATTTAAGTGTGGCCTCCATCTCTACATTCTGAAGCAACTGTTTGATAAGTTGTGAGGAGGAAAGCAGCTGTTTCTTATTCAAAGTGCTTCGGTGTGACTTCAACTTTCAGTCTTTATTACCACAGTGCAAGTTTAAAGTCAAACACGTACTTCAGAACAGAGCAGATTACGCGGGTGTGTGCGTAAAAGTAATTTGTGAATTGGAATTATCTGTGTGAAGATTACTCTGTGTAAGTGGGCTGAGTTCAAACGGATCATGAGGTTACTGAGTCAATCCCAGTGTTTGTCAGAGCACTTGAAGATGCTTCTTATTAAAGAAGTATTTTATTTTTTCTTATCAAAGCAGCATCCTACTACAGAAATATTAAATATATTTGATCTGCTAAAAACATTTTGAGATTTTTTTTAACTATGAGGAATGTGTATTTTCTGCTCTTGTTTCACTGCAAATAGAAATACTCATAATCAAGCTTTAGAGAAGGAGGAAAATAGGAACAGAATAAACTGGATAAACCTAGCTTGAATGCTGAAATCTCTAATAGATGATTCATGGCTAATAGGCAGCCTGCACAATCCTCTACCACTGCTTCACATAAGAAGGTTAATCACTGTTGCTGAGTGCAAAGCCTGTGGTTGACCAAAATAGTTTTCCACAGGTCAGTGCAGTTTGAGGACCATGGCTTCAGAAACTGTATCACACTGAAAATTTGAAATACTGTCTTCTGTGTAGTCTGATTCTTGTAATAGTTGACTACTTTTATTAAATGCTTTTAAAAATGCATCAATTCTGTAGGCATTAATAATTGCACTTTAAATGTAATAAAAAATCTATAATTTTTCATTTATATTGTTATAATTACTCTAGCACAATAAATGCTTTAACACAGCATTTATTGATACATTATGTTTAAAATCTTGCCATTTGTCTGTGAAATGACTACATTTTGTAATTTTTGTGCATTTAAGATTTAAGATAATTTTTGCATGGGATAAGAAGTTAATTTCATTATTTTTACACTGCAGGCTCTGTGAAGTGCTTAATCTTGATCCTAGGCACGTCCTGATTGCAGAAGTAATCTTCACAAATATTGGGGGGGCTGCCACTGCTGTTGGGGATCCTCCAAATGTGATTATTGTTTCAAAGCAGGAACTGAGGAAGAGGGTATGTACTGCAGTCGCTTGGCTACTAAAACTAAGTAGTGGTGTTGACTTATGCAATGTTGATCCTTCTCTTCCCCTAGATGGCTATATAAACAGAACATAATCTAATTTTTTTTTTAGTAGGATGATCAGACAGAAGAGAGTGATCAAAACAGTGATGAAGAATAGACTTTTTGATCTGGACTGAGAAAACCAGTTTCCTTTTTTTGTTGTTGGTGAGGATTTCCTTATCATTGGCAAAATGAGGAAAGAAGCAGAGCAACTGAGGGCTGCAGACAGGGCCACAAGCTGGAAAAAACAAAAATGTGAAAATGAAGATGAAAATCCATCTATTTTTTTGAGTATAGGTTTTCTCTCAAAAGTTTAATATGAGACAATTTGACATTTTACAGAGAGGTTGATTTTCCCCTGTAAAGCCATGACACATGTGAGGCACTTTATCCTTCAAGCACAGCCCAAGGGGACGTGGGGTGTGAGAGGGGGGTGGATACTTCTCCTGTGCTGCACAGACTGCAGCTGGCTCCCACCTCCTGACAATGTTTTGCTATCTCCAGGCTGCAGTGACAGATTTTAGATTCCAGCAATTGGCTCTTCTATTGTTTGCTGGGTGCCTGGTGCCAAAGGGAAAGCTATGGTGGTCGGTGCTGGGTGGGACTGCAAGACATGAACCAGCCAGCAGGAGCATCCCAGTCCCACCATTTCTTCCCACCCACATGGGTCTGTCTGCCCTGTGGTCTGGCTGTGGCACTGTTGGCAAGTGTTTGCAGCCCTCAGGACCTTCATGGGGCTGAGTTTGCTGAGTTTTCTGTGCTTTCAGCTATCCCTGCTACCGCTAACATGAGGGCATCAAGTCTTCATTCCACCTCTGGCACTGTCTCCCATCCCCTTTCCCAGGTGTGCTGTGGGGCAGCAGGGAGACTGCTCAGGAGGCAAGTGCAGCTCCTCCTGGGGTGAGGCAGATCTTCCTTTCTCCTCACCCACAAGCAGGGCCATGGAAGGGGCAGTAATGTAATGGGCACGTCTATAAAGACACCAGGCATGTGCTTTCTGTTTTGGCCAGGTGTCATAAACCACACCTTGCCCCCCAAAAAAATCACCAAACAAAAAAACAACCTCAAGAAATTTAGTGTTAATTGTCATGTTTCTATTGCTCTGTGAAAGAAAGGTCTCTTCTAATTAACTGAATGCACTCAAATAAAATAATTACTGTCCAGGTTAGAAAAGGTCTTTGAAAGTTCATAGTATTTAATAAACTGAATGTTTACCATCCAAATATTTGAAATGTACTGCAGTTGGCTAGTTTGGATGGTGACTTTGAAGACTGTAATATTTATTGTTAGCTGAGAACTTGATAACTAAGTTTTACATTTTAGATATGAAATCTGTGCACCTATTTAAAACTTTTGATCTGAAAGAGAATAATCAGCACCTGCCATGCAGGTAATTTTCCTAATACTCTGAAACTCATCATCTCTATAGAACCTTTAGAAGTGACTATAAACATGGGAAATAATTAAGCAATCACAATTGAAAAGAAACCATATGACATTTTTATTTTTTGAGCTCTTGATATTTTTAGGAGGACTCAGATGTATAAATATCCTAGCAAATATGACATTATAACAAATTCTGTATCTGAAACAATCATAAAAATCTTTCCAGATGTTTTCAGTCTGGATTATTTTCAGATCTTTTGCTGCGTCACAGAAATAGGAATGTAATGAAATAGATTAGGTTCAACACAGGGCCATAGAATTTACGCTGCTTCTTTTCTATATTCTCAATTGTTATATCAATGTATATAAATAAAAGAGGGTCAAAGACCTATCCTTGGCCCTGAGGCAGAGTGTCATGATCTGAGGTATGTCCTCACTGCTTAGGGCTCACCCCTTCTGAGGGAGATTTGCCTGGGAGAGTGCTGTCCGGGGTAACTGGATAAAGCCAAGAGAGAGGTCAGAGAGGGAGCTGGACCATCTGGCTTCTCACAGTCTGAGCTGTTGAACTAATAGCTGGATTCCTAATTTTGTCCACCCATTCCAGCACGCTCTCTTTTGATCAGAAGGAGAAATATAGACATTGCTGTCTTGTTTCTGAAACTACTTCTAATAAAGGGTGCTGTGAAGAAAGGTGATATGAGCTACCACAGTTCTGTGTTTAAAATACGTGGGGAGCTTACTAAATTAGTAACAAGTAAAATTTATTTTATTATTTTATCCCTTTTTTTTCTGAACTGTTTCAGAAGTAACATTCTTGACTGCATAAATGACATCTTGGAAACATTCCTTCATGCAGTATATTTTATAGTTTCTATCATGATGTTTTCTATAGAAAATACTTGTTTTTTACCTCTTTTTTACCTCTTTATGGTCACGTTTTTGGACATTCCAGGAATGTTAGGATTTTTTTCACTTGATATTTTTGTTGAAATTCTCCTTTTCATTCTCTTGTGCTTCCTTCTCGGTGTCATTTTTGCACAGTAAGTACAGGAGTACTTCCTGCCCGTGCAGGAAATTGAATAGTGAACTGTCCTTTGTAGATGATTTGGTTTTCTACTTCATTTAGGTGCTATCAGGAGGAGAATTTTACCAGTCTTCCTGAACTTTTACTGCTGTACATCAACCTCTAAAAGTATCCAAGTAAAATATTATGCAGGTTTGCACTTTTGTAGGAAACATTGGCTTTTATATCAATATGAAATGAAATGCAGCCTTGTTACTCTGGGTGCTGTTATCTGGTTGTAGTGTTAGAAATGCTTTACTTTTTGTTTACTGTGGTGCTGGAGAGACTTTTCTCCCTAGGTTCTGGGGAAAACTCACATCATATTAAAAATATTTTATTTAAACCATGTTTGAATAAATAAGATTTTTGTAACATTTTGCTCATTAAAATGTACCAATAAGTCTCTTTTCTTGTCTTGACATACAAATGAACGTCAAAAGGATTTTTTCTTTGTAGTTGGGGTTAATTTATAATCCTGACATATTCCCTACCATCATGACTTGAATCAGTGGAATATTTGCATAATAGGAGAAGAAGATTTGTTGTGCTCTTGGTTGTTCTTAGTTGGAGTTGGAAGAATTTTCACAAAACAGCATTTATATTTTGGTTTTAGGGAAGGAAAATTAGAGCAAGTGGAAAACTTATTTGGTGAATATAAACATTTTTAATGTTTTATTATCTTCAGAGTGCTGCTACAGAATAGCCACTGTTAACAACATTATGTTTTTATTTTGAAGAGATACGGCTTCAGACTTCGGGAACTCCATGTTTATATGCACAAAAGAGCATGAATCAGTTGGATATTGTCCTTGCCCTCAGAAGGGCTGGACAGCAAATCTTTTGTATTTGGGAACTTCTCAAACTTCGACAAACCACCTTTGAGATCAGAAGTTGTTGTGCTCTAAGCACAGGCTGTGATTCTGAGTTCTTTAAAGAATGGATGGCAAATAGGTCTCCAGAGCAAAATGATGCTGTGAACATAGTGATAGTGAACTTGTGCACTGGTAAATCCAGGCTAAATCTGCATAAATGAGGTAATGATAAGGGCAAAGGCAGTTTTAGCACATGCTAGCCACTGGATTAGATCCTTTTATTTACTGTTTTTGTTAGCATATGATAATGCTTGTGCTGTTAATCTGGTGTCTACTGAGGATTTGGGGGTTTCACCATGCCACTCAGAATTATTCCTACCATTTAACAAGAATTTCCTGGAAAATTGACAGACATCAGGTTTTCCTGTGCTGCCTTTTAGAGACTTTCAGCTTTCATGATGGAATTTAGCATGATGTGATATTATTTGGTTATATTTAATGAATAATTGTGGTACTAAAAAATTTATCAATGAAAGTAGGCACTTCTGAAAAAAAAGAACAGAATATCCTATATATGAATCTTTAAAGATATTTCAAGCACTGGTGAAATGGATTCCCATAGTTGAGTAGGCTATTTTTGTTGAGTTTTCTGGATAAAAGCTTGTAAAACTTTTAATGAATTTGTAGAACTCTACCCCTTCTGTTGATGTTTCATTGATTCCTTTTCTCAAGAGAAAATTAAACTTAGGTAAAGTGCATGAACTAAAATGTATGGGCTTACATCAGATTTCAGAATTGTTACCATCTATGCATGCAGTAATCATTAAACAGTATAACATAAAACAAAAAAGGAGGTTCATCAACATCTCAGATAAATATTATATTCCTGTAACTGGGTTAGACCATCAGTGATTTCTGGCTCAGTGACATTATGAACAGCTCCCATGAGAGACAATGCAGATCTCAGTCACTCAGCTAGAAGGGATGTTTAAGCCAGTGTAGAAATTATAAATTACTCTTGCTCTTGTTCATTTTATTAGTTTTTAAAAATTAAGTAAAGGGAATTATGGCTAGAAACACAGTACTTGCTGCTCCCCAAATTGCTGCACCTAGCTATAATTTTTGTTTTCTCATCACTCTAAAAAGGCAGATTTCTTGTGAAATGCTCTGAATTACTAGAATTTAATTTCACATCTCCAAAAGCAAGGAAAAAAAATAATAATCAAGATGATAGAAAGCTAGCATTTTAGGAAAACAGTATGATACTTCCTCCTAATACAAAATTGATATATTTGACTTTGCATTTAAAACTATAAACCAAGGAAAGATGCCCACTCTGAATCTGTAGGCAGGGGAACCTTTAGGCTGTTGAATTGCTAAAACAAAATCTTTAGATTTTCTCTCAACTGGGGAACAGGAGGAATTTGACACAATTGTAATATGCCTTAAGTATGGGACATTTGAAGTGTGTTTTGTATTTGTCTCATAGATTGAAATCTCCTGGAAGAAAAATATTTCTTGCCTATTGTGCATGTCAATTCTATTCCAGTCTATTGTGCAGGAAAAGAAAGTCTGTGTGAAAATGACTTTTTGTTGTATGCAGTAGACATGGGGAGCACTTAAATGCTTTTTTACAATGCTGAATCCTGGCCCCAGCAGCGCAGAAGACTCAGGAGGTATAAAATGTGCTATCCACAGTCACAAAGGATATGAATTTAGGCTCTGTGGAGGTGTTGTGTGTCCTTTCTGGGGTGTGGGAAAAGGAACAGGGGCAACTGATGAAGCAACTGTGCCACCACCTGGGTATCCTCTGCTGCATCCTTGGTATCTATGGTATGGTGAAAACCTTTTTGTCTCTTAAAGTTCCCCAAGAGGCTGCCAGCTGGCTACTAGCTACCTGACAATGCCGGGTGTGAAATCAGCCTTCTTTTTCCCTGAGAGCACATACCCTGTGATGCAGAGAAGCTGGGGCTAATTACCCAGCCCAAAACATCAGGGAGGGCAGCTGTCTGTATTTCACTCTGAGCCATTCTAACACAAGCACTTGGTAGTCCTCAGCCTTCTCAAGGCTACAGGGCATCAGCTGTCCGAGGCCAGTGATCATCAATACTCATTTTTACTCACTGTCTCTTGTGGATCAATGCAAGGAGGTAATGGGGAGGAAAGCCAGGAGCAAGGGATGGGAAGAGAACTGACTCCAGTCTTGCGTATTCACCGATAATCCTGTCATGTAGGTTCTGTCCTGAAATATGTACACTCCATGTTAGAAAACAATTTGTTTCAGCTGAATTGGAAAGCTATTCTGCAGTAGGAGTAGAGCAGTATGTTTCCTTTTTTCACCAGGATCTCAGAGACTTGAAAGATCAATGTGCTGATATTATGAACTTTAACAAAATCCTGAATCTCAGCCCACCTACTCCCTCTGAAAAGTTTGGGTAAGGTCTTGGATAGGATGCCAAAAAACCTAGTAGACTTTTTTTTCCTTCTTGTGATGGTGTCTGCAAATCTCTTTCAAAGCTTATCTACGTCAGCTCTTATGTCATGAAGCTGTGTTAATCCTGATTATTTTTTTAAGGGTATTGTGATCTCTATCTCATTTCAATTCCTTTCAACTATGAGTCAGACCTGAGACTTCCTTCTTACCCTCAGCATTTTAGTTTGCCTTCTAGGTTGAGGTGATTTTCTTCTTCAAGAAATTAGTTTTGTGGGTTTCAAGTGAGGTATTTCTTGTGCTGTAACTTTTGAGAATCCTCTGCATTGTGGCATTTCAGAAACTAGACACAGTCTGTTTTTTTTTTTCCTTTGAAATTGGTGTTATAATAAAAATGTAAAGGCAAGTGACTTTTTGGTGTTTATTTGCAATAAGCTACTTTCTTAAATTCAAGATCCTTTAATGTGTGATGAAGACATCACATATTTAAACTTGAGAGTTACCAGGAATTCCTTGGGTTCCAATTTATCTGTTTTACTTCCTACTTTAGCATTTATCTTTATTTCTGTGTATTTCTACAGAGAATCTCTACCATAATAGTTGGCTTGGTAGCTGGCATCTTTCTTTGTGATGTGGGCATGATGTGGTTGCTGCCAGTCTAAGAAAAGCTTCCTCTCCACTGCTTTTTCTGTAAGACTAGTCTGAGTGTAAAAGTAATTTTCCTTATTCTGGTAATTCTGTGTTGAGTAAAATCTGACCGCTCCTGACTACTTTATTGCTCTTCAACCACCTGTTACTCAGCCATTTTTCTTTCTGAGGATAATTCTCTATTCCAGTCAGGTTTAGGCATTTCTATTTTGGCTGGTATGGCTTCAGTGTTTTTTACAGCTTAAATGTTGGCTTCCTACCTCTCTTTGCGCCATTTTAGAGACCATACAAAATGGAATAATGATTTTGCATACCTCCTGACTTGTTTAATGGCATGCTGTCAAAGTTGGAAAATTTCTGAATAAAGCCAGTTCACCTTTTAAGGTTTAAAGTTCTTATTTTTCTGGCCAAAATTTTATGATCTTTCTTTTTGGCTATAATCTTAGGGCAAACCATATATAAATTAGATTTGTTGTCAATTTAGTGTCAGTGGTTGCAATTAAGGAAATAAACATGGGGGATATGGAATTTATGTACTTTGGGGGCAGGCCTCACAAACACTGAGCCTTTGCAGGAATTCCTTTTTTATTCATTTGTAAATTTCCTAGAGTTATGAATGTTGTTTTCAACTCTCATACAAATGTCTCCTGTACCTCTGAATCTTAACTTGATGCCCAGAGGCCAAACTTTATAAAAACTGATTTGTAAAATCTATCTTAGAGAGATGTCAGACACCTGAGAGGCTGACCTATTTTGTAGGCAAACTGAATGAAGGTACATTATTTTTCTTTGTAGTGTCACTTTTTTTCTGTCCAATTCTTAAAATAATCTCATTCCAGTTCCTGAAGAGTCTTCCTTCCACTTTCATAAAAGCAATGGCTGTAGCTAAGTTACAGCAAAAGGCCAGCAAATGAACAGGTATAGTTTCACCTTTTAGTGTCTTGAGAGTAGAAAAGTCAAGGTATCTAATATTAAATAGCAAGTAGGGATGACATTACCTCAGGAAGCTTAAACCTCTATTTTAATAGGATCAAATTCTAATCCTAGGTCTGCATATTTATGGTTTGAGATTTATTTGACTGTCTGCAAGCTATGGATTTTTTTGCCAAAGAGCACCAATCTTTACTTGGCTATGAAAGTTCTTTATGACTGTCATCAGTTTCTTGTGTTATGTGTCTTTTTATGATGCCCTATGGTGCAATAGAGGAACTTTTTCTTCCTTTTTTTTTGAACCAGAGACATTTCAACTAGGAAATTTCCACATAAATTGTTTTAGCATTTGACAATATAGAGGAGCACACATTTAACGCAGTAAGTTCCCAACAGTCTTAACCCATTGGAGGTGGTATCAGCTGCTGTTGCAAGGGAAGCTGTTTTTATTATGCATTGGAATTACCAAAGGATCTATAGGAAACTCACAGTCAAGAATCAGGGAACAATAGAGACATAGAGGTGTGTCACAGGGAGATCAATTAACTTTCAAGAGTCTCTGGGAAGTTAGTGGGTGCTCTGAAAGTTCTGCTGGGACAAACTGGGCTATTCAGGGCTTGAGCCATGCTTTATCCCAGGTGTCACAGATCTGCTTTGCTGGAATCACCAGTGCAGATAACCTCTGTTTTTTGAATAGAAGACAGTTTCTTTCTACCTGAGTACTTGGATGTAATCCTCCTTGGAGCTTCATGGGTAACTTCTTTGGGACAGGCTACTTTAGAACGGCCCAGTCCAAAGGGTAACCCTGATCCACTACAATGTGTGCAAGATGGAACAATGGAATAACTCAATTGAAAGGGACCCCAGAGGTCATCTAGTCCAATGTCCTACTCACGTCATGGCAAACTTCAAAGTTTTAGGGCAAGTTGTCACTATTCATTCTTATTGCTTGAAAGCAGTAGACTTTTAATATGTTCTGCTTAACCTTTTTAAAAACCGTTCATTAAAAAGTTTCATTGTGCAAAGTATAAAGAAATGTGTTCATTTATTAACCAGAAAGAAGAATAAACACAATATTGGCTTATAATACTTTTATTGTAGAAGAATGGTTCAGATGGAATTGTTGTAAACATTTCTGTTGTCAACAGTTTAAAACAAAAGCTGGTCATTAAAATTCAACTATTGCTGAGAGTCTGAGTGATTTGAAATGAATTTACAGTGATTTAAGTGAGAAGTAAAAGTTAATGATTCAGTTTGTTTTTTTTACTGTACATTTCAGGAACACTAGGTATGTTTCAGAGTAACTTGTAATGTAATGCTTTAGTTCCCTGAATTAAACATGGCTTATCTCCTTGAAACAGATGAAATACAGCAGATACTGAACTTGGAACTTACTATATTGCTTTATATTTATTATTGATTGTTAATGTACATAAAGCTGAATACTTTTCCCTGCATGTAATATAGCAAAATAAGTGATTTTTAATTTAGCCTTTTGTTTTTATTTTCAGGGATTGGATTTTGCAGCCTTCACAGGGCATATGTTTTTGGGTATCTGCCTTGTTGTTCTGGTCTCCTTTCCTTTTCTCAGACTTCTTTACTGGAACAAAAAACTTTACAATAAGGAGCCAAGTGAAATTGTTGGTAAGTGTGAGTGTGAAAAGAAGTTATAATTGTTACACTGAATATGTGCTAAATGGAAACTGAGTATTGCCTACTACAATGCTGTCTTCAGATGGAAGTGCCCACCCTCCTCACTCTCTGAACATCAATTTTTCAACTACTAAGTCACATTTTATTTTTAGTTGTGATATTTTCTGATTTTTAGAAGTGGATGTTTTTCTGGTTCTATGATTGAGGTTTTGACAGGAATCATTAAATATCTTATGAATTTTGCAGGAATATTTTGTATCATTCATTATATCCATAGGCATGGGTATCCGGATGTTCTGTGTTGCAACAGATAACATCTGCTCAAGGTGCTGAGTTCACAACCTAGATTTAGAAATATCCCAGGTTTCCCTTACGACAAACATAATGCACTGATGCATTCCCTTGCTGGTGGTTTTCTTCCATTTTTCAGCAATCTTTTACTGGTCTGTGGTCATTGAAAGGCATTTCATCAAAGTAGAACTTTTCAAGTCCTCTCCAGCTTGCCTCTGTGGCTCTTCCTACCCTAAATTCCCTGGTGTATAATTTCTACAATTCAGTAGAACTAAATCTATGTCTTTTTATGTCACTCACCTCAATAATCTCTAGAAGTCTTCTTAAAGCTGTTTCAATGATTATCAGCTGTGTCAGTCCCTTTTTGTCTTCATGCTTTTATGCTTTTCTATTCAGTCATTTTGAAGTTTTTATCATTGTTCTAGGGCTTCTCTTTCAGTGATGAAATTTAATACTAACCCCCCAAATGTTTGTAATTTCTTTACAAGGCAAGAAATATTTCCCTAAGTATAATGTGCAAGCTTTGTACAAAGACAGTTGAGTATAACAATTTCTTCCCTGGCACTGATGCTTGCGTCACCTTTGGCTACAGAACACTTAAGATCCAGGCTTCCACTGACCATGCAACACACGTTTTAATGTGCTATACAATATCTCTGAACCTGTGTGTGGCATCTGTTTATCATGGAGAGGACAACTTTTGATAGGGTTGATACATCTAGGCTTCATTTGTAAACTGTGGAGAAAGATAAGTACTTTTCAAGACGAATGGAGCTGTCTATGCTAGAACAGATACATTGCAGGCCTTAAAAGTTTACTTTTCTCTTAGAGTCCAAGGTGATTAATTGTAGCAGAGACTTTCATGGTAGGTATCTCATTTAGGCAAAAGGAATAGTACCAGTAGTGCCTTGTCTTGTTCCAGGGAAAATTTGCTTTAGAATTATGGTTTTAGTAAAAGGCAGAAGTGGCAGTCCTCTCCTCAGCAGGTTATACCATGTGTATAATCATCTGATAGAAATCTCATCTGATAGAAAAGTCAGAGAAGAAATTTTTCTGCTTAGGAAGATCTTCTGAAGATTTTTGGTTTTGACTTTGGTGTCTATTCTGCACAAGGTGCACTCAGCTTACATGTTTGTATCTCTAAAGGCCAAATTCTTTCCCAGAATTTAGGTCAAAAATATTTTTGAGGTGTTCTAGATATTATACTGACTAACTGTTTTCTAAAACATTTAAGGAGAATTTCCTTTTCTCCTACATGTCTGTCTGGTATGAGGTAAGCATTTTCATTTTCAAACACCTGAGGCTTTCTTCACCCTTAGAGGTCTTATCCAGAGTGCAAGAGAAATAAAGAAATTATCTCAGATCCTAACATGCCTAGATTCTTCCCCTGTGACCCTACAAAGCAATATTTTTCAAAAAGCCATCAAGAAAATTAATTCTCCCAACTGTAAGCAGCATTGATCCAGATATACTGGCATTGTTTTTAAAATATATATTTTAGAACATGAAATTAATACTTTTTTCCTTTAGGTTATAAACTTTTACAGTTTTGTATTTTTAAGAAATAATGTATGAAAATTTTTAAATTAATCTGAATAGTAAAGTTTATTCACTGACATGGTATTTTTGCCAGTCAAACACTGGTAAGCCTATTTCCCTCAATTAATTTCTTGGTAGTCTTTCTTACTTGCACCTTAGTCTTTTCAGATATAGCAGTCTCCTAATCAGTATACCATGTGCTCTTGTAATCAGCCGCTTGTCCTGTGCTGCACACCTAATCAGGAGCTGTTCAATTAGAGCAAATTCTGAAGAGTCACTCTTTCCAATGAAAATTTCTCTGAGAGGGGAAGAGAAAGAAAGAGACCAGTACAGCTCTATTAGGAGATAGCTGTCATGGTTTGGATTTGCAGAATGGCCTCCAAGGTGCTTCCGGGGGTCCTTTCATCTCCAGTTGAAATGGTTCTGTGATAACTTCAAATGGCTTATTTGAAGCAGCTGTTTTAATCAACTAAATACTAGTCTTTCCTCACCTTGCCCTCAATTAGCAATTAAACAAGTTATGTAAGATTTAATTGGTGTATTTCTCTCCCCAGATTTTTTTGTCCCTGTGCACTATGTGCTTTAAGCTTTTTTCTCTGCTGCTTTAGGATACACAGATTATTAAAATGGATTAGCATGAATTTTAAAACAGACAATGCTCTTATTATGAAGACACATTTTAATCTTAATTTCAACAGTCTATGTTGCAAGTGTCTTAAATCTGTGGGTTTTCAGACTGATCTGCAGCACCTGTGCTGCAGTAAAAATACCTGTTCTTTCCCCAGGAACCACTGTCTACCTGCAGTGGCTTTAAGTGGGGTAGCTAGCAAAAAAAAAGAAAGACTCGGAAGAACTCATCCATGAGAGAGAAAATCTAATGTTTTTTAAGAATGAAGAGATTTTTGAGGACTTTTTTGAGCATGTCTTTTAGCTGATAAACCTGCTCCTTGCTCTGTGTGATGCAGCAAAAGATACTAGGGCTAGAAGAGTGAGATGAGAAGGTTTGAAAAGCTTATATGTATCAACACTTTCACAAAAGAATATGTAAGGGAAATAATATCTGAGTCTAAGAGGAATTAAATTTACTCTTTTAACTCCTACTCTGAAAATCTGAAACCAAAGGTTGTTTTTGTCCTTTAAGGGTTAACAATACATTAATTAGTCCCTAGGAAGCATAACAATACGCTATTAAGTCTCAGCTGTCAAGCTGTGGAAATGTGGACCTCAGTGTTTGGTAAGGTTGCTATCCCCAGGAGGGTGGGCAGCACACGTTCCGGTGACTAGTATTTTTATGCTGGTCATTTTACAGAGGGGAAGAGCTTTCTCTTAGCACAGCTTTGGCACCAGCTCCCCACTTCTACTTTGTTGCTTGCTCCTTTTTCCAACTTTTTCACTGGCTGAGAGAGCCACCCTTTAAAGGGGGAGTGGTAATAACAGGAGAGGGGGGAGCACGTTTTTCCCTCTGGTGTAGCCCACTGTCTGCAGCAGCTGGGAAAATACTGAAGGTAACATGAGAGTCAGCATATAAAGCCAACAACAGAAGGAATTTTCTAATTAATCACAGTCATATGTAAAGTGCTTAATGTGTGAAAAACATAGTGCTGTTTCTGGCAATGGGAAATGCAGTAACCAGATGAGTGAGCAAATCTGTTTCTTTCTTCCACGTGAAGCTCTACAGATGTTCTTAAAGAGAAGAAAAGGGACAGGAGGAGGGGAAAGAACTACTGTGATGACTTGCAAGAAAACTCCAATACTTAGCAGCCGACACTTTGAAATGCAAAAAGCCCACATAAAATGACAGTAATGTCTAGGGCCACAAGGACACTGCAGGGCCACAGAGGGTACCCAGGATAAGGTGTAATGTAGCATCAGTATGTGTGTTACTCAGGGTCAAAACCAGTCCTTAGTCCTATTTTTGCTAACATATTTGTAACTTTAGGAACCATTTCTTGATAGAATCAGTGAACAGTGCATCAGTGACATAGCTGAATTAAATAAATTGATAAATCTTTGTGCTAGGGTACATTTGTACTTAGGCAGGTACTCTACTAACTGCCAGTAAAGCATAATTGGTATTTAATGTGATGCTGAAAGTAGTGGCCTGTCCTTGCTGGGAAGCTGGTTCAAGTGAGGAAAATAGCAAGCAATTTATGAAGACAGTAATGTCCAAAGAAAGGACTATTTCAAGGTGTTTTCAAAAATCCAACTTTAAGCTCAGTCTGGGCAGAAGTTTTTGTCCTCACCTAAGATGCTAATTTCTGCAGATTTTATGGGGAATATTTTTAAATCTTGAGGACCAATGTAGACAGTAAAAAGTGTGAGGTTTTTTTTTGTTTGTTCTCTTTTTCTCTCTTCTCTGCAATCCAGTTGTAGATATTGACACTGACTAGTGAATAGTTAACATTTTAACTCTCCTACTGTGGATGGTAGCATGCTGAACTAAAAGGCGCAGCTTTCTTATGAATGCTCTTGGTATCTAAGATAAAATCTTTCTGGTACATATTGTGCCTTTTATTTGAAAGAACAGTAAGACTTTCAGTCTCAAACTATCTTGGTAGTCTTAATGCCCCTTCAGACACTATGCTTAATATTTTTGGATAATATATCAGGATCTACCAGGGCCATGGCCTTATGTTTGAAAATGCAAATCAAAAGCTGTCTTTTATTATTTGCACCTTTGATAGCTCTCCTGATGATCAGGAATGAAAAGAAGTATAGTTATTTACTTGCCACAGATTTAAGATTTTTATATTTTTATCTATTTTAGATAATTTTATAATTCAATTCCTTTATATGTCCTTTGAACAGCTTTAGCATTGATAGATTATTCCCCTTAGGAAGAGGAAAACATTGTTCTGCCTCTTCTTGTCTTCAGATGATAAAAAATAGTATTCTGAAATTGCAAAACAAGGAGAATAGGACAATCTCATATTATTTTCTTAGTGCATCGATAATGTAGCCATCACAAGAAGGCAGATGTAATATTAGTTTACCTGTCTTATGCAGAAAGAAGGTGTAATGTAGTGTCACTCTGAATCAATAGAGCAGCACTTGACAATGTATTATACATATTTTTCATGGAAGGAATGAGTACAGGAAAATCACTGATGGGAGGGAAAACTTGGTGCTAGCTCCTGTATCATTTACAGAATTTGTGCCCCTCTGTACACAGACCTCAGTTGTGAAAGGATTGCACAGGTATACAGTGGTTGGCAAGACACAGCCTTTCCTTTAACAGTGTTTTGGTGAAGCTATGACAAAGCTTTTCACTTTGGTGGCTCTGAAGTTCATAAGATCTTCCTAATAAACAAAGCTTAATGAACTGTTTAGTTCTGTGTAACATTATCTGTGTTTGCTGCAGAAAGCTTTCACTGTGATGGTGTTTCAAATACAAATGTAGCTTGACAGATTTTTAATTGCTCTGCCATTTTCATTAATCAAAGCATGTTCAGTGTATTAGTCACCACTTTTACTTTTAAACC
Organism: Donacobius atricapilla; assembly: GCA_013397315.1. Taxonomy (NCBI): domain Eukaryota; kingdom Metazoa; phylum Chordata; class Aves; order Passeriformes; family Mimidae; genus Donacobius; species Donacobius atricapilla. The sequence goes on along the minus strand of WBMY01014855.1, from coordinate 184,234 downwards.
ATTGATAAAAGTAATGGTAAGTCTGAAGCAGGCTTCATAGTTTTGCTCTTCATTTTGTCCTGTTAAAAAAATTAGAAGAGGCATTATTTTTTGAAATACTCCAACAGAGTGTTGTTCTCTTGAGGCCTTATCTTTTCATGGTTCTTTTTTCCTTATCCTTGGGAATACCATTTCTAAGTGGTGACTTGTGGCATTTTTTCTCGTATTGAAAGGACAGCAGCAGTAGTTATATTTTGTGCAAAATGTTTTGGGGTTGGAAAGTACCTATTTGCTTTTGAACAAAGTACAGTGAATTTAAGAGAGGTTGTTTTTTTCTAAGAGAGACTTGTAGTTTAATGGAAGACATCAGCAAAATTGGTTTTCACTGGCAAGTCTGGCAGTATGAATGAAAACTTATTTGACAGTAAGCCAGAGTTATTTTTCTAGATTTCACGCCTGAGAAAAATTTTCTGAAACAAATTACAGTAGAATTTTAGATAAATGCATGCTCAAAATACTTCATTCTTGACTTCCTTGTGCCGTTCTCAGTGTAACAGAATGAAGTATTTGAAGCACATTAGGCTAGTGAGCCTGCAGAGAACCTAAACACATTCAGATTCCTGCTTATAAAAGATGGGGAATTGCAGTAGAGGAAACTGAGGACAAACCCACAAGCACTAAAATAAGTTTGTGGATCTAAAATCTGATTTACGCAGAGATGAGAACAGACCCCATGTTACTGGAGGGAGAGATATCCCACCTGTCGTTCATGAACAAGCCAACTGAAGAGTAATGTCTGTCTTTACCAACCATCCTGAAACATTATGAGAAATCTAACCCTTAATATCTGTGGATTACTCCATCTGAGTCCTACGTGACTATCATACACATACTAAATTGATTATCCCCTTCTAAAATCAGGGTTAGGGTGGTAATGTAGATTCTTTCGTGGGCCTGCTGCAGCATGCTCCAGCTTGCTTGGAAGATGACTCCTGGTGAGTAATTTAGGTATCTGAAGTGATGAACTTTGTGATTTTCTGCCCAGGCTCCAGCTGCTCTGCTGCAGGATGCAGGTGCCTTGTAATTCCTATGTGATGGATGCAATCCCATGCTGGGTAGCTGAGCTGGCATTAGGTGCCTATGACCAAACGGGGCCTCAGATGTCACACTGAGTTGAAAAGCTTATATAAATTCTCTGTACTGCTTTATGCAGCATTGTGCACATTTCTAGTGTTCCTTTGCATATATTTAGCTGAATAAGGCAAAACATGTTTTGATGTTGTTTTGAAGACCCTGCAGTGTTTATACCTATGCTTACCTTTATCCACTGTTGACCAACTGGACTATTCAAGGGAATAAAGTCAAGAATTTTCAGGTTTTTTGTTTGATTGTTTGTTTGTTTTGTTAGTGTGTTTTTCTAGATTTAGATCCTCATGCTTGTGTGCTATTGGGGGATGCTGTCTCTAGGAGAGAGGCATGGGTTTTTGAGCTGGAATATCCCTCAAGGTGAATTTTTTCTACTCATGGGTTTCAAATTTTGGATTTAGTTTCTGCACTTAACAAAATGGAGATGACATCATCCAAGCAATATTGCTTAGAAGATTGATTACATAATATAAGGAATTAAAAAAAAATACTAAAAGTTATAGCTATTACTATTACTAGTTAAACTAGGATTCATGATACTTAATTTGTTTTGCAGTTAGCATTTAAACAGAAATATTCTCATTCTGAGAATTTGGCTAAGAAAAAAAATTGCTTTACTGAAAATAGTTAACCTACAGTAACATGTGGAGAAAAAAAACCTAAACAAATATTCAGATGAATGTTGTTTGAATGTTGCTAGATACAGCCCAGCAGTGCAAACTTGTGTTGCTTGCAAAAAGATAGTTTATGTAGTTAGTGAACGTGCAAGTTGAAAATTGTCATTTAATGATAATTCTTATCATCTCATCAAGGTTGGGCATGCTCTTCTGAGTATCTTCAATTAAAAAAACTGACCTTTTCAGATTCTGAGACTGGGAATGAATTACACTCAGTTTTGGAGGATATCTTCTTTGTTAGTGGTAGCTGGGTGGGAGGGAATATGTGATTACTCAAGTGAAAATCAATCTGACTATTAATTGTCAGATTGCAGAAATAATATGCAGTTTTCAAATAAAGGATATTTTCTGAAACACAGAGTTTTTTTTCTAAACTGTCACAGTCTGGATCAGCAGCTGAAATTTTGTTAAACTCATTGGGTCCAGGATGTAATGTTTATGATTTCTATGGCAAAATATGATCGTTAACAAAGTCAGAACAGATTAGCAGCATAGGGTTTATGTGTTTGAGGAGCCTTTTTTTTGATCCTATAACTAAGCCAAAAAATTAATATTTTCTTATTGGAAATTGAGTTTTTCTATTTTCTTGTTAGAAATATTAATGCTAGGTATATTGTTGTTGTGCCTTGTGGGCTTTATGAATGTATGGCATTCACAAAGGTTCTAGTATCATAATGAACTGAATTCTCTGACTGAGCTGAGCTGCACCTCTCCCACCGTCTTGTGCTCCAGAACACTTCATACTCTGAACTGGCACACAGAATATTCTTAGTTGGAAGTGATCCCACAAGGATCATTGAATCTGGTTGCAGTCAAATGTTAATTTAGCTGCTTTAATGAGAAACTGCCATGCTACAGACTCACCATGTCAGTTACTGGTGAGTAATAGACCTGACAGTGGTAGATTACATTGGATAGAAGGCTGATCCACCATAAAGCTAACCCTGCAAAACCCTGTGGATTGGGTTGGAGAGGTGAGTGGAGAGAGCTCACTCTATTGTAATATAACCGTTAGATCTCATCTGAGGAGGGGGCAGGAATTTATGGACACAGAGAGACAGAGTGTGAGACTCTTGTGATTCTATTCAGTGGCAGCAAAATGCTGCCCTTGTGCTGTCTTGGCTGTGGTTTCAAAGTGATTGATAAGACTCTGCAGTTGCATTAAGCCCTTGTCCATATGTAACACAGTATGTCATAAAATATCAGATGTTCCCAGACTCCGAAGGTTGCTGCCTAAATGGTTTTGCAGTTATGAAATAGGAAAAGTCTAGCAAGGCACGAAGGACTTTGGCCATGTTAAATGTTATTGCTGACTTCAAGGTTCTGCATTATTTTTCCTTCAAGAAAAGCACTACTTCTAATAAATATGTATTACCTGACGCCATGATGGGCTATTAACAATAAGAGTGTGCATGAAAAAGAAGTAGGAGAAATATTCTGTGGGATGATGTAGAAAACCTCAGCAAAAATCATTACTGCAACAGGAGTTGTGGTACAGCAGATGTAGCAACTGTTATGATTTTCCAAGTACAGTATGCTCTGAAGTAAACTCCACAGCAGGTCAGATGTTTACATCCTTGGGATGTTTAGAAAACTAATGACTGAAAAATCAAGCATGCACTTGCTGTACATAAAGGCATGATCAAAGCCATGTGAAGACACGCATATATTTTTTAATGTAGATCACAAAGCACCAATCCAACTTTGCTCAACCTGCAGATTAGTCCCAAGGCATTTCAGATGTGTAACAGGAATCTGCAACATAAGTCATGATGCTTTCCACTCTGTGGATTTGTTTGTGGCACAGATACAGTGATGATAGCTACCTCTTTCTGAATGAGTGGCGATAGAGGTTCTCTGTAAGAAAATAAATGTGGAGTACTTGCATCTCATTTAGGTGGTGAATGATTCAACCTCCCTCTATCATCTAAACCCCTGGTGAAACTTCACTTGGAAAGGATGGGGAGAAATGCTATAGCAGGATGAACAGATGTCATCAGAAAAGTTGTTGCAGAAAAGATGAAATATAGGAAAGTAGAACAGCAAGCTGAATGCTCATGCTTCATGAGTGTTTGCCAGAGAGAAAGACAAAACGTGCTCTTTCCCTTGGACTGGTGACAGTTTCAAAGCTGCAGTCATATTTGTCACGGTAGGACATGAAATAGATTGACTCCATATAACTGTCAGAAGAGAAAGAAGGCTTTATTTACGATTCTAACAGTTTCTTTTATAACATACTGTGCTTAAAAGGTCTATTATTGGTCTATTGGACTGACACTTCTCTCCATTGGTTAAGTAATAGGAAACAACACCTGGGGACAGTTGTTATGGGAAAGGGAACACTGTTCACTTAACCTGTTTTGAGAAACGGAAAGAGATGTTTTGAAAAAGGAAATTGTTGACAGCTTTCCCTTGGGAAAAGAGCTAGCAATGGTTAGCAAGATAAAATTCTCTCAGGCTCAGAAATATCAATCCCACAGTCATATTCACTCAAAAATCACAGAAGAATGAAGTACAGAAAGGCCTTTTTTTTTTTTCCCCTCTGTGAGTGGAAAATTACTGCTGTTATATTTGTGTGTGTTACAAATGATGTGAAATGATGCAAAAATAAATGATGGCCAGAAGTCATGTGGGTCCTTTGATAAGCAAGACCTATCCATATTGTAATATAATTTTGTGCCAGATTATGCTCCTGGAAATAGCCACCAAATATATTACAAAGAAAAGTGGTCCATTTGGCATATTCTTGGAATCTGTAGTTCAGGTATAAATCCCCTTGTTGGAAGAAAAGCTTTAGCTGAGCACTAGTTGTTTAACTACCCAGGATTGTCACTGGGCTTTCGGCAGTGTGAATTTATATTTCTGGTCATACAGTGTAAAATTTAGGCCAGCATTACCACTTCGACAGATGCATGTAGATCTATAGACACAAACCATACAAAATGTATGTCAGTTGCTGTTCAAATCCCTTTCTTCTATGTCAACCATGCAGGCTCTGGACACACTTTTGCTATTGAATGTTTGAGCTTCTTTGAGTTGAATTTCTTCTCATGGTCAATCTTTATAAGATTCACTCATTATCACTATCATTATCATGTATTATCATTATGAATATTTAGTTGTAAAGGAAACTGGGGAATTAAACATGTTTAGTACTCTCTTTGATAGCAGATATCATCACCCTCTAGAGACTTGCAGCATAAAATGTTAACATCATTGCCTACATCAAAACGTGTTTAAGTTTTTCTTATTTGACTAAATATTTTTTTTAATAAATAATTCTTATAGCTTGTTTACATGATGTAAAGAGTTACACATCCATTTTCAGAACAAGAGCAACTTGCTGATTGAACAGAGATCTTAAAATATAAAACCTTGGTTTCTTGACATATTGTCTTCAAAAAGAAGGATGAAGGGTGAGGAAGCATCCCATTGCTTCAACAGGAAACATTTGCACAGACAATTTCTGAATGAATATTCTGATTTTATTTCTTTAGTGATTTCCTGTAAAATTCAAAAGGTTTTTTTGGCATGCCCAGTTTAACATTCTTCTTGAACAGGAATATATGTTTTTGGTCATTCTCCAAGGCCTCAATGGTACATGGGAAAAAATAATCAAAAAGGATTGAAATTTTTGAGAAGATTCTAGAGTCTGATTTCAAAGTGTTAATCAGTCTGTCTGAACTTACACAGGGTCAGGTATCATCCAGGTCAGCGTGAAAGTGATGGTCGCTGTGTTTACACATATTTTCAGTGCCTAAGAATTAAATTCTCTTAGGAAATCTTTAAAGTACTGTTAAACATGATTCCATAAGATAGCGTCAAATTTCACTTTTGCCTTACATAGATAAAATTGCCTGTATAAACACAGAGTGAATGGAAACATGTCTGTTTTAAACACTGTGAAGGAGCATTTGCTGTAATTCCTATCTACACAGGGAACTAGCATCTCTTAGCAGTATAATAATGTATGCTGATAGTTTGTTTTCTGTTGAAAAATGAATGGGCTACAATTTTAGCCCTTAAACTTGTGGAAGATGTTTGCAAGCATTTGAAGACAGTACTACTTTTTCTTTCAAAAAAGACTTTGTGGTTCCCTTATTTAAAATTTTGAAAAAATTCTATTTATTTTTCATTCATTTCAGCTCTGCAAAAAGAATGAAAAAAAGCAGCTTCCTGAGTGGAAATTTGTTGGGAAACCATCCCAATAACTTTAACAGCTTGGAGTCCAGCTCTGATTTCATATGTGTTGGACTTCACATTGATGCAATTTTGCTTCTTTTCAGAGCTGAAACACGAGATCTATGTTTGGAGGCTGACAGCTCAGCGCATCAACCCAGCCAGCAGAGAGGAGACTGCTGTGAAATGCCTCTTAATGCAGAAGGTGCTGACTCTGGAGATGCTCCTGAGGAAGAAGCTGAGGACGTTCCACAGGTAAGCAAGGACCAGCATGTCCCACCTCCTCTTTCAGGGATCTTCACTGGGACAAGACCTGCATTCCTGGCTCTGTCTTGATGAGATGGATATTGGGGCAGATAGGAAAACTCACGCTCAGTCTCAGTAAAACATAAAATATTTTTGGACAAAACTGATGTGTAAGGCCTGGAAAATATATTTGACAATATGACCCAAAATCAAAGGCCTAGAAATTTCAGGCAGCTTTTGATTTAAAAAGTTCACAAATAAATCATTACACTTTTCCTTACAGTTGTGACTTCAGCACAGTAAGATGCTGGAGTTTCTTTTTTTACTGAAAAATTCAAATTCTCTTCAGTGAATGGGTGAGTTAAAAAAAACATTTCACCAGTGAATTGCTGTGTTTTACAGTTATTTAATATTCAAAATTTCAGTGTGAACCTGAGTGCAGACATATTTTTATGTATAGAAAAGAGGTTTACATAAACTTCAACTAAAAGAATTATGACCTTGTTTTGTTTAGATTCTAGTAAAACCAGATGTTATGCCATGGAATTTGATGACTAAGAATAGCAGTGATAAATATTTTGAATGTTAATTGATGAAAGTGAAATTGGAATAATTAATTTAAATTAATAACCTTGTTAAAGAATTTGAGCAAGCAAATGTAAACATGATGAACTATTCCAGTAATAAGATTGGTACATAATTTTTGCTGATATTGTGTATTTTGAATAGAGTGACAGTATTAGTATTTCAAAACAAATAAGGCTGTTAAAATCTCCTCCTTTTCAAAAGATTTTAAGATTATCAGACTTTATGATACTCTAAAGAGGACCCTTCTGACTTACGAATAAAACCTGTATATTTAATCTTGAAAATCAGGATTCCTCCAGCGCAGCTCATTGACAACAATGTGAAAATTCATAAACATTAACAACAGAGCTCCTGAACTGCAAAGCCCAAGGCTTCTTGCTGGAGGCCTGACTGCACTGATAACACAGTGAAGTTATTTGGATCTTAAAAACTTCATTATAAAATGCAAATGTGAAACATATGTGTTCTGACTTGCTGGTGCTAGCACACGACCCTTGTTTTATCGCAGTGGGACACACACATCAGCTCCTGAAACTATTAAGGGAGCTACATATTGCAGATAGCCAGATCCTATACTGAAATCTGTACGCTGGAGTCCAGCTCCTTCCCAGCCTGTGGCTTTCTTCATGAACAGAAGGGTTTGTGTATTAGCGGAGCTTTTTACAAAAGTGGAGTCTTAAGTGAATGCTCATGGGAATATGCTGCTGGATGTAAGAAGGCCACGACTCCTTTGGGGTATGTGTTACTCCACACGGGGAAAGAGGTGATCTATATGTGATTAGAGGGATTTATTCCAACACTCTTGGCAGAGCTCTGCTTTCTCTCTGGAAAAAAGTAGATGTAATTTTCTTTCAGACAAATTTCACAAGAAGATAAAAACTGGGAAACAAATATCCAGGAACTTCAGAAAAAAGTAAGTAGATGGCATTTTTTTCCAGTATTCATGTAAATATATAGAGATCTAGAGATACCTCTTTAGCCTTTATATAGAGATATAAATATATAGAGATATAGACATATCTCTTTTAGCTTACCTCTTATAGCTTAGAGGTAGTGCTTTAAATCTGATGGAAATTGAATAACTCTCCTGATAGCAAAAAGCTAACAGCCAGGGTGGTTGGTACACTCCTCCTAATGTATCCAATGCTGACTCTAATTTAATGCATTTTGGTGACACTACCGCTTTTATTACTCAAGTAGGGATAAACCACTTGATAAATCCTGTTCTCTTAGCAGTTCACACACTAGCACTGCTTAAGTCTTTATGCTGAAACTGAGAAGATGGAAACTCTGCAGAGGGATTAATGTCTCCTAAATTTAATTATCGAAGTATCACAATCTCTCTACCTCACTGGCATCACAAATGAATCAGGCCTGTGTCTGAAAGCTCAAGTCCTTGACTGGACTCCTTGGGGTGCAAGTCCTTGACTAGGAAAATGCTGTCCTAGGTGTCACACCAAGCCAGACCAAACCCAACAGATTTTCCTTAAACCCCTTTCAAGGCATTGCATAAGAGACAAACTTTTTAAAGAACAGCGACTTGTGTTTTAGTAGAGCTTTAAACTATGTGAAACAGGAGATGAACTTGGTCTGGGAGAAAGTGATTTCTTGGAGTGGTAATGAAAGCAGAGACACGAGGGAAAGCACTGGGCCTGAGGGCACAAGGAAAGTAGCACAGTGAAACAGGAGCTGGGCACGGAGGTGTAATCTGTAGAGAGGAAGGGCTTGGCATGTACATGAGAGTTGTACAGGAGGTGTGAAATATTTGACCTCTAGAGTAGTTTATAGGTTTTCAAAGAACATCTGGAAAAAGAAAGGGGATTTTGTCCCAGGTCACAAAACCACAGGGTGCTCAGAATGCCCTCTGCAGTAGGAGTTGCATTTCAACCCTACTTCACCCTCTGGAATGAAGTTGTGGATTGGGCAGCTGAGTATGGCCAAATGTATGCAGCTAGATACCTGTATCTCTTAAGGCCCGCTGGACCACATACTCATGTTTTTTTATAGATATGCGTAAGATGCACACCTATAAAAACTATTCAGGTAGTTCTGTCTTTTATGCTGAAGAGGAATATACAATACAGGAACAGCAATTTGTGCTTCACACATGCTTTTCTGAACTCTACGCATAATACATAGCTTCTTCTATATTACAATTACAAATTTTATTTTCCTGTCTGTCTCCAGCACAGAATAACAGACAAAATTCTACTCATCAAGTGTCTGACAGTGCTGGGATGTGTTATTCTTATGTTTTTTCTCAACTCCTTTGTTCCAGGCATCTACCTAGATCTTGGTAAGTTTCCTAGTTTTGTTCTAAGTAAAATAAGCAACCTCCTTGAAAAAAAGCCAGTGGTATCTTTCTGAGTCTTGATCTTTTCAGAAAGTCATTTTTCATGTGTCCCTGTTCTCACAATTCTACCAAATTAAGCAGTAATTTCTCTGGGAAGAGAAGAGCAGGTCTTAAAAATTCAGTCACGTCCCAGTTACTCCAGGAGGAATAACAGAGAGTGTTCATGACTTCATTTTCTGGACTTTCCAATACTAATGAGCTGGCTAAACATTACAGAATGAGCAAATTTGACCTTGGCATCATTTGCACTGAGTGAATGACCAAGATGCATCAGGGAGATCAGAAAATAATCACTCCATGGGAGAACAAAGAAGCAGTTTGGCATTATTTCTTAAGTATAGAAAGCTCTTTGTACAATTTACAGTTTCCATTACTTTATCACCATAATAATTAATTTTCAAAAATAAAAACCAGAGAACACTCTATATGGGTGAAATGAAAGTAGCTGTGTGCATACTTTCTATATATAGATCTATATGTGGAGGTTTTATACAAGTAGTTTTATATCTATCTCTACAAGAAAAAGTTCCACACATCCTGAAATCAGAACCAAATCAAATTTCACATTTAACTGAAAGACAGCCATAAAACCTACCTGTGCATTGACCAATAAAGAATGAAAATTTTTTTTTGGATGCTGAGCTCTTCAAGATTATGGAATTTCAGATACATTTTTTTCATGCAATCTGAATTTACACACTATGTACTTCTATCTCAGTGGCTGAAAGATGGAGCAGACTTAAAGAGAAATAGCTCATAACGAATAACTCAAGAATAATATACACAGATATTACATAGACACTTATTTTTGCTGTGCAAAATAGAGAGGCAGTTATAGGTCTGCAGTGGTGATCAGGTTGTAAGCAGGACCTTCCATACCTGCTGCTGACAGACTATTTGCCAAGCAAATGGGCAGTTTCAGCCCATGAAGATTACTGTCTGTTAAGAAGTTAAAAGGTAAACTGATGTAGTATAACAGTAAAAGTGCTGTGCTAATAAGGTCTGGAAAAATGCAGAAGCTGAAAATATTTGAATGAATTTGCAGTCACGATGGCTGAGAACATAAGAAAGGTCTTCACACTGACAATTTAAGAAATCAATTTACACCCTTACTTTTGGGTCTCAGAAACCAAGTGGCACTGAACCGTGTAAGATTTCTTGAATTAAGCCACACATATCTAAATGTTTTTGAAAAGCCAGACAGTCATTTAAGACTAAACAGCACTGCTTGTGGATGCTCCTAGTAAGTTATTGTTTCAAAACTGCAAAGGAGTTGGAGAAGAAACATATTCAAGAAGAAACATAACTATTGATCACATTTTTTGTCCTGCTTTATGCCACTAGAATAAATGAAAACAAATGGAACATTTGGCAATGTGGGTTTCTGTTATTCAGTAGCTGAATAACTATTTTGAAAGTAAATAAGGGCTGTATGTGTTCTGTATAATTTCTCCCCCTTCTGCATTCATGGAAGACTAGTCAGGTTAATCAATAAATGTTACTAAAGCATATACATAATTTCTACCAAGAAGTAATTGAACCTGTAAACTTCTGCTGATAAGTTTACAGGTTCCATAATTTACGGGTTCTCATTTTTGTTTCCTGCATTTCACCATCCTCATGTCACTCATATATCATTACTGAAGTAGTGCTGCTGTGAGGCTCTATGGATTTTAGTCTTCCAAATCATGGAAATGTACTTCCTAATATATACTACATCTTGCACTCTGTTGGCTTGCGTAAAGTTTTTTAATATGTTTTTCTCATAAAAAATGAAAGAAAATTGCAGTTCAGTGTTTAATTTTCTGCCAGAATAATGGTTTATACAGAGGCTGAAGTGTTAGAAATCTAATAACTTTAAATTGCATTTGGCAGAGAGAATTAGAAAGATTTAAAAATTCTTTATCAGTCTCAAGCCTTGATACAATTTTTTCATTATGAACTTGGAATCATTACTATAATTTGAAGGTACTGACATTTTAATTTAAATAATAAAATTTGCATACTTAGCTGCCTTTTAAAATGAAGAACTCTTTCCTATTCAGTTTTCTTGTGCCTGTTCATTCATTTATTTAGTGTAATTCTATAAAATATCTATGTTAATAAAAGATTAGTACTGAGACTCAAAAAAACCCCCAGATACTAAAAACTGTAAGGCTCCTACAGTATTTTCATTTGGCCCCATGAGATTTTATTTTATTTTATTGATAAAGCATTGATAAAACATTCAAGGAAAGATGACAAAGGATGAAATTAAAGCCCCTTTGAGGATTGAACCTGGCTACTATTTTGACTTTATCTTTTAGGTGGCATGTCTAGAGCTTTGAACTATATTAATGTGTCCAAAAAGATTTAAAAAGTGATATAAAGTAAGGTTTTGAAATTTTAAACTAGATTTTTTTGAAGGTAGCATTCAAATTGACTGGGTCACAAAAAATACCAAAATTGATTTATAGCTTAATTCCTTCTTCTTCTGTAGGGAAGCTGCTTTGTCTTTGATTTGGTTTTAGTCAGTTCAATGTGTTGCTGAGTTGCTGTGAACTTTGAGTAGTTCCTTCTATAATCTGTGAAGAGGGATGCATTATCTCTGTTGCCCTGCTTTTGCCTGCCTCTCTGTGCTTTCTGCATGCAATGCAGGCAGCCTGCTCGTGTAGATCCCCTCACTCTTGCTCCTTTTCACCTCTGGACGCCTCTTTCCCAGGGCCAGGCTCACTAGTTTCTGACACAGGAGAATGTTGTCTTCTCCTTTAAAAGATTGCAACAAACTCTGTTGCTTTCACATTCAAGGAACAAAGTGAAAACCCCAGTAAAGAGATGAGATAGTTATTGTTTCAGAGAGGAGATACTTCCTCAGTTTTGGCTGCAGGCAAAGCTGGGATGGAATGCCAGGAGAAATACAATTGCGGTTTTGCTGTATTTATATATTAAATTCTTTCTATATTAATTCATATATTAATTCCTGCCTTTTCACCACCGTTGTTCCTGTTAAAGATATGTCTCTCGCACAGGTGAATCCATGGCTTTTCTCATGTTGCTTTGATGAACTATTTAAGCAAGGGGACAGGGAGAGATTTTTTTGGATTCACTGAATTCTTCCATGATTGAGGGCTGCCATTTGCTCACTTGAGGGAGCTGTCTTGGATTTTTTTACTTGTACTGGGGGGTTGACGCAGTTCGTCACACACGCACAAACACACACTCACACTTTGATCAGAAGGCATGAACTAAAGTCTGACTCCATATATAGTATATCTACAAAGGCCAGGGACTGGGGGAGAAGGTTGACAGCTCTCCCCATCCCATTGGTCAAGACTACTGTCCATCAGCTGTCCATATCTCTAAGACAAAGGATGTGAACTGCCTTGAAACTATACAATAACATTGGCTGTGTTTACAGACTAGAGTGTGAGAAAGAACCCAAAACATGAAACTGTGAAACAGAAAAGAAGGCTGAAAAAATCAGGGTGACAGGGGGTCATGTCTTAATGCTACTGTCTGAGGCCATTCTGTTATTTTTGATGCCATGGGCATCTCTGATCCTTCAGACATCAATGTTTAAGCTAATTACCTTCATCTGCCCTCAAAATAATCTCTGGGGGTGTCATTAATCAGTGGAGGAGGTCAACACCTGTGATTCAGCCTGGTTTTATCTTTGGTATGATTCACTGAAGCAGTGTTAGCAAACTCCCCAGATTTAGGAACTTAGCTATAAGTTTAGGAATTTTCAAGTAACTCACATGATCACTATGACCTTTCTGGGCAGGAGGACAAGCCGTATAATCAGTATTCTATGTCACTCCTGTGAGAAACATCCTAGATCTAAATTTCCCTCATCATTCTTGCACTAAAGCTAAAATTCCTCAATATTTACAAACAAGGTTATCTTGTTTGATGAGACTTCTTTCTCTTGCAAAAATTTCTCTTGTCTTCTGTATTGATGAGGTTTAACTTCTGACTGTGGACTTAGTCTGCAAATTCTGCTGCAGCTACTTTTGAGGGTCTGAAGATCACTTTTCGCTGTTTATGGTAACTGGTTGTATCTTGCTTCTTTGAAACGTTTTAAAACTGTAACTGAAATAGTGGAGAAGTAGGAAAATAACTGTTTTCATTTAATTGACTTCTGTTTTCCAGGTAGGCCATGTTGTACAGACTTGTTTTTATTTTATTGCCAGAGTTTTAAAGGAGAAATGTACTCGGCGTAGATATGGAAGACTCTTGTTGTATTGTCACTCCTTTGAATACCAGTTGCCATATTTATTGACTCATTTCCATAATTTACAGAAAAAATTGTTAACATTTACATGAGAAATTAAATACCTTAATGGGAAAGGCCTCCAGTTGAACAGTCTCCTCCCTCCATTATGTCTACAGAGACTATTATGCAAATTATAGAAAAATTTTGTCTTAATTGGAGAGAGGAGTCACTTTTCAAATTGAGGGAAGTGGATGGGATTTTAAGTTTCTCCTCTTTACTTCCTTTTGATTTTCATATGTTACAGTGGACTTGCTCAATTTTCAGCTTACACTGTGATTTACATAGACAAACCAATAATTATCATAGAGCTGAAACTGAGTGGCAGTTATCAGGTAACTTGTTCAGTGAGGAAGAGAGGGCTGCACAGTCCTAGAGAGCCTCAGAAACTTGCTTACATTTGTTTTTTCATCACAGAATGTGTGAAATTTCATACCAATATTTACTTAGAAACAATGATTCCAGTTCTCCGTTACTGCAGCCTATGAAGATTTTAACAACTCACTTAATCCATTTATTTTCTGCAACATCTAAATTAGAAGCCCACTGCAGGAATGACTCTTTGCTAACAAACTTGAGACAGATCAATAGGGTCAGTATGTGTGTGTGTGTAAAAGCTTGCATGAGTTGCAGTGCTGTAATGGCAGAAGTCTTTAACTTAGGGATCTTTGACTAAATTATGTGATAATGTAAACTAAATATCTCCAGTATTCCACAAGTGAAATAAATTGTGGTATTTAGTCTGTGTGGTTTTGTTCTGAAGATGCATCCTAGGAAGCTGCTCAAAAAGAACTCTAATAAACTTCCCCCACCCCCCACCCCAGCTTTTATGTGGGCCCTGGGACAGGCTATGTATGTGCATTTAAATTTGTGCCAAGAGGCTTCTTTAGAATGGTGAAAGTGCTTTTAAACTTGAACCTCTCCCCCACAGCTCTGTGGGAGAGATCTTCCCTCACAGTGTGCAGCAGAATTTCTCAGATCTAAAAGATTTATATATCCTTGTAGAGGAGCACAGGGTTGAGAAAAGTGTGGACAGATCCCAGTAGCATGAGAGGGGTGTAAATGCCAAAGGCTCTTAATTCTATACTTTGAAATTTTACTTTGGAATATTTTCCCATCTTTTATCAGTGATAAATAGATTGAACTGTGTTATGCCACTATTCTGTGTGATGGTGGAATTGTATAAATATGACATTTGTTTACAAACAATAAAACTCTATTTGCAGGAACAGATAATATTGACTTAAAAATGTGTTTGTCCCCATAGAGAGGAAGAAAAAAAGAAAGTGTTTATGCTTTTCCTATGTTTGGTTTCAGGTTAATTTGTGCAATAGTTAAGATGAAATGTTCCTTATAGAGCTACTCAGTGTTATTGAGTTGTTTTATAAAATATCTGACAAAATCCATAGACCAGTTTAATAAGCTGATGTATAATTTTTTAATGCTTAAGAAAAAAAAAATCCTGGTGAGATCGACAGCTCTTAAGATATAAAAACTGGTGAACAAGCTAGATTTAAGAAAGAGTAGGCCAGGTGCCAAGAATGACATTAAGTTTAGCTCATCTTATATTTCACTTCCTATGTCACTATATCCTCATTGTGAAAAGTGCACATTTAGTTGTTTATTTGTCACCAAAGTTAACATTTAACTAGAAATTAGCTAGGTCTAGGAAGTGAATCAGTTTTAGCTGATGAAATCTTGTAGGTGTTGACTCCTAAGTAATGGCTCAAATGATACTTTATTGTCAACTGCATTTAAAGCTGTCACAATGACCATTTTCTTTTCTTTGTCTCTATGTTTTTTCCCCATTTTAATTTAAATTTTAGTTCATTATTGTGGAAAGCTTTCTAACATGGCTTGATAAACTAGGCAACCAGATGCAAAACTTGGGAAGCAACATTTGTGGACCTTTTCTGTGGAGCTAAAAATACCATCCTGAATAATCTGTAGTTGCCTGGAAACTCCTTCACATATTTCAGTAAAGTAAATGGCTTTGGCCTCCAAAACATTTGGATTACAGATACCTTCTCTGTACATGGCAGTAGACTCCTGCTGTCAAGGTCTCCATGGTCTTCTTAAGCTTGTGATATTCTGGGCAAAAAAGGGAACATTCCCTATCTGGAGCTGAAAATTTATTGGCAGTCTAATTAAAAGTTGTATCACTGCAACCAAAGCAAGCAGTTATTATTAATTTTATGATAATTCTAATACTTTGAGTCTAAGTTACCTAATTAATACAAAACAAAACTCATTAACAATATGCAGTATAAACTATTGTAAAAACCAACCAACCAACCAATCAACTTCTCCTCCCTGCCCTCCTCCAAAAAAACCCTGACCCAAACTCCTCCACCCAAAAATCCACTCAAACCCCAAAGGAATAATCCCAGTATCATGTCCCTTTTTTACCTGTTGTTAGGGTCACTCTTTGATCTTCTCCAGAGTGCTAAGCATCAGACATTTAGGCTGGGAGGAGTCACAATAAAGAGTTGATAACTTGAGGGTTTTGCAGGGGTGAGATGACATATTATGGGTATCTTCCTCTTTGCCAAAATGTAAATAGTGTTGGTGTTGATGGTTTCTTACTTTCTGTGCTTGAGTCCACTTCAGCCCATTTTTATATATTTTATGAAGCTTTACACATTACTTTTTCAAATTTGATTTTCAGCTCTACATTATACCTGATTTTATCATATGAGATGTGTTGTATGTATGTTATAAGCTTTTTTCTTGTGCTTTTTCTTACCTCTAAAATGGGTTTTGACCATCTCATAGGTTTACTCTATCATCTATAACTAACCACTATTGAGTTACTGATAAACCTGGATTCTTTTTTATTATATGTGCTTCTTTTGGCTGCAGTTACTCATATGTCGCCCTGATTTTTCAGCCTTCTCTTCTGTTTCAGTTTTCATAGTTAGGTTATTTCTCATACATGGATGTCATAAACAGAGGCAATGTTTTCATTAAATCAAGGAAAAGTTTATATTCCTGTTCTTAGAGATATGGACAGCTGATGGACAGTTGTCTCGACCAACGGGATGGGGAGAGCTGTCAACCTTCTCCCCCAGCCCCTGGCCTTTGTAAAAATACTATAAAATGGAGTCAGATCTTTGTAATAACAGTTCATGCCTTCTCACCAGAGTGTGTGTGTGTGTGTGTGACGAACAGCGTCACTCATGAACTATTGTCTTTGGCAATTTCTTTCTTCCCTTACCATTTTCCATTAATGCTTCACCTATATGAAGCTGTTATGCTGATTTCCATGACTAAAGTTGTTTCTTTAATTGCTGATCTGACAACGGTAAACAAAGCAATTTGTTGTTGCACCTCATAAGAGCATCCAGTCCAATGTAGAAAGACATAATAAGATTAGAGCCAACATTTTAAGCTGTCCTCTTTCAAAGTCTTCAGGCTTTTCTGGAGACTGTTCCAGATCCTTGCAGGTGTGCTTGCTGGGACTGCTCTGCAGCTCCTTTCCCCAGGTGCCATCAGCTACAGTTGCCAATGGCGTGTGATATATTTGTCCTCATTTAGCACTCTTAACCTCCTTCCTTGTGCTTCATCCATTTACTCTGTTATCTGTTGTGGCATGTGGTGGTGCTGGTTTAGGTGGTCTCGTACTTTTACATTGAGGTCTAGAAGAGCTCTGCAAGGGACTGACCTGCTGGCCTTTGATATGTGGCATAGAGACTTGATTGCACCGTGAAAATGCAAGCTTTTTTTTTTTCAGATGAGAAGGGACATAACTGTATATGAGAAACTTTGTACTTCTTTGACTCATAGAATGTGTTGAAAATGATCCTGGTAGAGTGTACACGAACATGAGTTAAAAATAGATTTGACAATGATTTTTTAATAATGAGAATGATGGAACAGAGCTGAATCAATGCAGTCAGCATTGACTTGGACTCAGAAAGTCTAGTCCAGATGTTAGTTTTTCATCCCTCTCAGCATAACACCTCACTTGTGAAAATACAAGAGATCTGCTTTCTATGATCCTTGCTGTCCTAATTTATTTTAGAATAGTTTTCAAAAAACTCTTCCCTGAAATTTCATAGTTGTCTTTAAAACAGGTAATTATGCATGTACAATACCCCCGTCCCTGCAGCCGCCCATACACTTGACGAGAACCAAGAACCCAGTAACCGGTTGTATCTGCTAGTGCAGCCTTTGATCTTTATTGCTCGCTTCTACAGAAGTCGACCTTTACTTTATCTTGATATTTGCAGCTCCTCAAATTATTTTTTGTTCACAAGAGTCAATAAGGCTGTGGCAATAGAGTGTGTTTGCAGTGACCTTTACTGAGAGTACTCTAATTTTTCAGACTTACAGATTGGTGTGATATAGACAGCTATATATCTGTCATCTCATCTCTGGAAGACGGAGTGCCCAGCTGTAGAAATGTCTAACCAGGTTTCTTTCTTACAATGTTCTGTTTTGAGCGCCATTCTGTCTCATCTATAAAATTGTGTTTGGAGTGTTAATGAAGCTAGGTGTTGGCATTACAATACATTGGTGAATATGATTTCACAGTCTGACTTCAAGCTATTACAGCTATTCAACAAAGTCCAGCACATCCTTTCCTAAGGCACATATACTTATCTGGGATTACGGAGCAGTCAGTTCTTTACCTTGTTTTATACGACACTTCTATTCTTTATTGCTGTAATTACCTTGTATCAGCACAGGATCCTGCTTTTGCCTTGCATGGGGTTATAGCTTCCACCATTTTTTCCCAGATTCTTTTATTCCTCTTGTATTGTACCAAGTATTTATTGGTGTGGTGCACGTCTTGGACTGTCACCTTCACTGTTCTCTCCCCCAAGGAGTTGCCCTGAACTATGGTGCTAAAAATAGCAAAGAACATAAAATAATTTCTATGAAGCTAAGCCTATGAAAAGAGACTGCTCAAAAGACCAGCAAGTTGCTTTGTGAGAAGGCAACTTTATATTAAAAAAAAAGAATATAAAAGATAAAAGAGCGCTTACCATTGGACAGCAAGTGGTGCTTAGAAATATTAAGCAAGATTTCAGAATATGTATTTTCAGGGATAGCTGATAAAATAAATCAAAATTTTATTAAATCAAAAAATGAAATATTTTCATTCACATTCAGAACTACTGATAAAATCTATTCTATGAGTAGAGCAAACACTACTGGACGTATATCTTTGATTTAACTTTTTCACCCTAATATTTCTATATGCTTGTATAAGAGAATGATCAAGCATATACTACATTACAATTACACCATACTACATGAAGGACTGGTATATATCCTTAAGCTACATTCTAAAAAGATAAAGAATTTTAAAAAGCACGGAAAACTAAAATCATATTTTGAGAAAAGCATACAAAAAATCCATGTGTCCCTCCCACTGTTTGCAGATCAGAGTACCTTATTTTCATCTGGCAGAAGCTGGTCTAGATGGTTTAAAAAAAAAATATTTCTCAACCACTATAAACATGACCCTGAATACTACGTTGCCTGAATCACTGTTGCTGCTATTAACATCTCTTTTTCACTCTTTCTTGTCCTACCCACTACTGGTGACACAAAGGAGTTTCTCTCTACCCTTTGGGGAAGCCTGGTATTTACCCAAAGACTTGTAAGGGCCTCTTTAATAATCTTATCTTTGAGCTAAGTATCCTGCATTCTTTACATTTTTCCTCAAAAGTCAGCTCTTCAGACTGTTGATTGTGCTTCCTTCTCTGTCTCAGATTTCCTAATGGGTATGCACCTTACAGTGTATATTCTCAGGGTTTGCCAGGGATGAGGAGAGCAGAGGTTGCTTCACATAATTTGCTGTTTATAGCCCTGGTTCTGTATTTCAGTGGGCCATGAGGTTTAGTTGTGATACATTGTGTTTCTCACGTGTTTTCTGTAGGACAATTTGGCATCCAGTTGCTTACCATCCTGGATTTTTAGTTTTATCTCTTCCTACCTAAATGTATTATCTTACACTGTCTTGAGCAGCCTGCTGTTTTGCCCAGGCCATCAGTGAGATCATGCAATGTTATCCTGACTTTGGTTTTCAGTTCAAATGTCTCAAGTGCCATTTCAGTTTCCAGAAAAGTGAAATTTCCTTAGTCTTCATAAATGCATTACTCCAAATTCTGTGCATATAAAGTGACTACACAATGTCCACATTTTACGGAAGCTTGTTATGCTTCTATGCTTCTGACCTGCTACAATGAGGTAGTAGGTCAAAATTACTTTTGCTGAGCAATGCAAATTCTTCTAAATGAGCATTTGAAAAGCTTACAAATTACACAGTAATTTTTTCTCCTTAATTTCTTTCCTCTTTGCCCTGCCTACCTCCAAATTCTAGATTTCTTTTTTATTGTATTAGATTGTTTGATATTTTCAAGTTCATCTACCTGATTATTTTAAAATAAGGGGTTTTTTTTTGAGTAGGATTGCAATTGTGTTCCACTCATCATGAGCTAAGTATTATTCTGAAGGTGGTTTTACCTACTGGATATGAGAAAAGCAAAGCACTTAAGCAATTTCTACTGTACATTTTTTGTCTGGCACTAGGCAGAAGACATAGAAATCTTTTCTTATGAGGAATGCATTATAAATTTGCAAGATGCATTTTATCGTAAAATTCCAATTTCTTTTCTCTAAAATAAATAGAAACTGTCACCCTCTTCAAAAGGTAGAAATAGAACTTAGATTCAGTTTCTCTCCAAGTTCTATTTCTGGGATATCAATTGTCGTGAAGCAGAGGCACAAAAAGACAGTAAAGGAAAGTGGTCTGTGGAGCTGTAAATGGGCTTTGTTTTCACTATAGCAATGAGAAGTTATTTTAAAAAATTATTTCTATTTCTCTTCCTCATGGCTCTCTTTTGTGGCCCAGAAAGCTAGAAAAAAATTGAACAGAGAAGCCAGTCTTTAATGTATCCTAGTATTTTTAAAATTCATAGTGAATAAAAAATTAAAAGAAAGCCTCCTGTCCTGTCCTGTCCTGTCCTGTCTCATCCTCCCCTCATCTCTCCTCTCCCCATGTGGGCAGACTGAAATCATCTCTGTGCAGCTACCACTGGCAGCTGACGTGTTCGCCCTTCCCTCTGGAGAAGGAAGTACAACTTCTGTACTTGCTGAAGCAAGGCAGGATGACACCTCCCTTGTCTGTCTGTGTTCTCAGGGAACAATGCTGTAAGGCCAGGCACTGTTCCCTAATGCAAAGCTGCCTGCTTGAAGCTAATGTGTGCTGATAACACTCATGGTGCTAGAAAGTGCCTGGCTCCATCCGCCTCTTCTGCAATTCTGTAATACTTCATTAGCTTTAGAGATTAATTGTTATCTCCATATAGCATGTTCTACTTTATTCATTATTATTGGAGACAGAATGGTAGGAATAATACCAAGGCATTTTCACAGATTGTCCCAGAAATAATGAGAAATTTTTCAATTCTTCATTTTGTTGTAATTACATACAAAATGTATATGAGAAAAATGTTATGTTGTCACTTAGGCTTTTATAAAATAGCAGTTAAAATTCTGCTAATTAACTTCAAATCCACGCATACCTACTGTCCCTTGCAGTATTCTAACAGGAATTGCCATCATCTTTATTTATTCAAGGTGGAGTTGGACCCATTGTTTTTTAATGGCATTCAGAAAGCAGCCAAGACAACAGCCCGAAGAAAATTAGGCAGTGCATTTCCATAAACCTTTTTTTTATGTTCAGACTAAAGAAATTTAATTTTCATGATCAGCTTTGCTTTGTTTTAAATACAGCAAACCAACTTTGCTATTGAAAAGTCATGGTAGATAAAACAGACAGTTCTCTTTCCTCTGGTGCTTTGGGAACTCCGGGAGTTTTAGGATAAATGAACCAGAGGGATCAAACAGCTCTAGAAAGAATTTTAACTGCAGAGGGAAAGTGAGCCTTGCATTGGACAAGAGATTTGATATTTGCATTTTCTGGCTGATTATGCATATTCTTTCAATTAGTTACCTAAATATGTGTCTTAAAATACTTCAGGATATACAGAAGGATCATATCTGAGGAAAGTCTTTTTTGCTCTAAATCTCTCTTCTAAGGAGACTTGCTTTTCCTGGTTATCTTCTAGAGCAGGTAGCCACTGAGTCTTCAAGGTCCAGGGGATGCAGCCAGCCTTTCAGGAGCTGCAGAATCCTTTGCTATTCTTAAATAACTAAAGGTTTCTCTGTGATCCAAACCCATTGATTACTGGAGTAACCCAACATTGTCTTACTTGCATTTTTTTTTTTAATTTTAGATTTTATTTTAATTTGAAAGCAGAGACCATTCACCCTGTGGCATCTGTGAACTTTTCCTGCTCAGAGCAAAATGTGGCAAAAAATCTTTGAAAATCACAATACTGTAACTTACATGTTGGTAGCACATAAAAAGTATGTGAAGTGTAAAGCACTGCTTTCTCTTTCTCTCATGCAGGCTGGATTGCCATGTTGGGAGCCCTTTGGCTGCTAGTGCTAGCAGACATCCATGATTTTGAGATGATATTGAACAGAGTTGAGTGGGCAACCCTCCTTTTCTTTGCAGCATTGTTTGTTCTCATGGAGGTAATATTCTCTGATTCTGAAGCCTGAAGAATTGCAAAAGATGTCAAATGTGAATTATGTCCTGGAGAGAGGCCTCCTGCTGGTTCAATCCCACTGGAATATCATTGATCAAATGTAGTTATGGTAATATGGAGAGGAATAGCAGAGAATGGAAGTTAGTTGGACTCCTTTCATATTTAAATTTTCATTATAAACTTGGTCTCATTCTCATTCCATATTCTGCTTTTGTTGAATGTACCTGACACAATCATTTTTCTATAATTTAAATTTCAGTTTCTGGGTTTATTGTTGGTCTATGTGTGCAGATATTTTATGTGTATTTATGTGTTTATTTACAATTATTTATACAGATGATAGGAAAAATAATAGAACAAGATTAAACCAGAGTTGAAAAATGTTTCCAGTGCTGTCTGCTACATGCTGGCTACCAAATGGCCTAAGATATCTCATGGGAGTGTGATTTGAAAGGAAAATAACACTGAATTTCTGTTTGCAATGCTAATTTAAGAAATATTCAGCTCTTGAAATGCCTGGATACCTTGCTGTGTAGTTTGTGTGTTCTTGTCGGCTTGACAACATCCATGTCCATCCATGTTTGTATCCCCTTTTATTCCCTATTTGATGGTTTTATATAGCTTGAGAGGATTTATTTTAACCCCAAATATTTGGATTTTTTTTGTGTGACTACTCACATTAACTTTTTAATTAGGCTTCTAGGATACTGACTATTTTTCAGTTGTTAATTGTTGGGTTTCAATGATGTAATAATGTAGAAACATGATTGAAAATACCCAAGTGACCACTGACACAGCCACGGCTACTGAATTGCCTGAGTGAGAAGCCTGGGAAAAACCTGTGATAACTAATTTGCTCATGTAGCCTCTTTCCTCCCCTCGTCCCTCCCAATAACCGCAAAGATCCCAAGAATTTGGAAATTGGAATCTCTTAAAAAAAGTCACCAGCAGTAACAAGGACAACATTTGAAGCAAATAGAAACAAGAACCAATCCAACTAACTCTAATTAATGCCAAAGTTGAAGTCAAAATCTGGTAACCTCCAAGAAGATGAATGGAAACTCTGATTATCATTATGCAGTTTTCTGTGAGCTACTAAGTCTAAAACTCATCAGGAAATATTGATTTATTGTACTCTCATTAGAACAGGCAATTTTTAGTTCTCTGTTTTATGAGGTTCCATATAACTTTGAATTTTCTAGCTCTTATAGGCAATCAATGCTAAAGCGAAATTTGTCTACTGCTGTTGTAACAGTTGTATAATTAGTTGTGTTCCCTGATGTATTTATTGTTTGAACTTGGATTGACCAGCTGTGATTTGAGTGACTGTGTGACAATACCATAGTAAAATACACAAGAAGTTATTTGCCATTTACTGCCAGACTTCAGATACAACTATTATAATTCACTGAACTTCACTTTTTTGGTATCTCAGGTCAACAGTGAATGGTTTTCTAATGAAAGAATATTTTTCCTGGCTCTCTAGAATAACAGCAGTTCAAAGTAATGAAACAAACTTGTCCAGATAATCAAGAAAACAATATGATACATTAAATTCTTCCCCACAACGAATGAGAAAATATTCTATGTGTATCATCACTTCTAATTTTTATCTGAATCTATTAAATTAGTAGGTGACAGTCCTTTCCAAGGCATTTTTCTTTCCTTTAAGTTACCAGTGTCAAGAAGAAACTGGTCAAAACCATACGTTGAAGTATAAGAAATCTTTTTATAGTTTAGGGCATCCAGAAATTGTCAGCTCACATTTCTCTCTCTTGGTGATCCTTTTGCTTGGATAGTTCCCAGTCTGAAGCTGTTTCCTACTGCTATAAAAGTTCTCTTTCCTATTACAAGGCACATTTAAAAACTTGTGTGGGACTTAGCCTGCAAGTCATTTTGGAAAATGTGATTTGAGTTCCTGAACCACAGGGGAACTCTTGAAGGTTCTGCTTTTGAGGTTCCATAAGTCCAGTCTGGTGCATCTTTTACAATGAAAAACTTGGAAATCTTTTCGAGCTCTCTTGTTTACTATTGTGTCCCCTGGGTAATTAATCTTTACAACGGTCTTTTTAGTCTTTATCCACAAATGGCTGTTACATGCTATAAAAATCTTTCTGCTTTTTCTGTCTCTGTAACATAAGGCCCTATGCCTCCCAGGATTACAGTTCTTTGTTCAGTTTTATAGTAGAAACTGCCATGTTACCCTAATTCCCTCAGGCAGATTTTATTTACAAGAATCATCGTGACATACTGTCCACAAGAGGATTAAAGAAAATTTTTATGCATAAATTAGACTTCATTTTAAAATGACATATGATTTCTTTCTGCAGAAAAGCTCTGTTGTTAACTGCCCTACAGGAACTAGTATGCGTGAAGACACCAATTAGGGCAATAATGCTTACTCCTCTTGGAAGGCACAGGAATATCCAGGAGACCCTCTGTGCAGGTTACACGCAGGGGAGGAGAGTGGCAGGGTACTAATTGCTGACTTGTGCTTAGGTGCTTGCAGGAGATTGGCATGAAGATAATTGAGACATCCTAAAATTATTTATGTGATTAATGTTGTCACCATCTCTAATGAGATGAGCTACCTGTGGACTCTCTTGCAGGAGTGATGTGGGCATCCTGAACTTCTCTTTTTCTTGAGCTCCAGAATGAATTTTGAGTGTTACTGAAATATAATGCATTCTGTTAGTAGATAATTAATAAGGCAGCAATATTAATTGAATGTGAATCTGGGCTCTAATTGCTGACAACTATCTGTTTAAAAGTTTATCTTGACATGTGAACAGAAAGCAATGATACAAAAACTATTGCTGTTCATTAAGGATATTGCTTTTACATACATTTAAAAAGTCACTGTCATAACCATTGAGCTGATAAAGCAACAGAACTTAGAAAGAAAGTGGTAACTTAAANTATATTTCTGGGCCAAATTTTCTATGTGGTGATACCCAAGCCATTATTATTCAGCTGGTGTCCAACTGAGCTGCAGGTACAGGAATTGCCAGTCTGAATGAAAGCACCTTAGTCTCTGACAAGCCAGTGTCCCATACCACATCACTTGATATCCATTAGGATCTTTGCAACTGTCAGGGAATTTGACAGCATGTGAGTTGAATGCCTTTTTTCCCACTGCAGTCTCTGAAGGGCTCTGTCTGATAGTCCAGTGGGGGGGTTACATGGAGCTGTGTTGTGTGAGTACTGACTCCTGCAGCTCTGTGAGGGACTAATGTCAATAACTGACTGATTCTTTTACTTGACAGAAAAAAATGAAAAACAGCCAATCAGCATGGTCTAGGCTAAACCAAAAATTATGTGATTTTCTCCCCTGAGAAATGGAGAAGTCATAAAATAGATATACCTTATTAAACCTGAAAATAGTACTTCATTCTTCATGCCTACAAGAAAAGAAAACATGAATTAAAGGCTAGCACTCGTGAATAAAAATCACCATTTTACCTTGTGGGTCAAGGGAATAGGTCACTGTCCTTGGATGTGAAGACTCAATCTGTATTCTGTGCGCCCAAGGAGACATCAGAATTAGCACCACCAGGCCGAAGTCTTCCTGTGTCCTTTCATCTGTTGTAGCATCACAGGATGCTGTCTAAATGTCCTGTACAACTGGGAATGGTTCTTACAGGGATGACAGAGCACTCTGACCCAGGCTGTCCTGGGGTCCAGTGCTTATAGGGCTCACCTTAATTCACATGCCTTACTTGGGCATTTCCTGGCTTTCAGATGCTGCTGCCAATTTCCATTCATCCAAGATCTCTGTCTTGGTTTTAGCAGATGGATACTGTTTTTTGTAGTTTTTGTTGTAGGTTTTTGGTTTTTGTGTTTTTTGTTTTTTTTTTTTGAATGGGTCTGAGAAAGCTATAAAAGAGAAACATCATTTGTTTTCCTTTTTCTTCATCTGAGACTGAACATGAGATGTCTGATTTCATCCAACCTTTGAAACACATGATATACTTCTATCTATATTGTNACTTCTCTTTTTCTTGAGCTCCAGAATGAATTTTGAGTGTTACTGAAATATAATGCATTCTGTTAGTAGATAATTAATAAGGCAGCAATATTAATTGAATGTGAATCTGGGCTCTAATTGCTGACAACTATCTGTTTAAAAGTTTATCTTGACATGTGAACAGAAAGCAATGATACAAAAACTATTGCTGTTCATTAAGGATATTGCTTTTACATACATTTAAAAAGTCACTGTCATAACCATTGAGCTGATAAAGCAACAGAACTTAGAAAGAAAGTGGTAACTTAAAATCACCAAAAAAAAATTAATTTCTTAGGAGACTTTCTCCTGGGAAGACAAAGTAATGAAGAAAAGTTCTTTTTTTTTAACTGTAAGGGGTATGTGCATGTATGTAAAAGTTTTGATGCTTGTTTTCTGCATGCTGTATTTTTAATTGTAGATAAACCCTTTCTTCTTCAGTGTATTGTTAAAATATATATAC